>JAHWFP010225071.1:37136-89680 GCA_023313725.1 Lithobius niger | reverse complement strand
GCAGGCGCATGGTGGAATTTAACAACAATGTACCGTGAAGGAATCTAACAACAGGTATCGTGTGGGTCATAATTTAAAAGTGTAAGGAGACGTGGGAACTTATGTTAAGGGAGCTGTGTGTTTGTTTATTTCCGGAGCTCGGACCAAAATGTATCAACAGCCCCACTAAGACACTGAACCATAATTTTCAACAATGGTTTCTAAAAGTGTGAGGTAAGTTGGAACTTGTTTTGCAAGATTTTTAGGGAGCACGCACCCAAGCTAGGTTATGTGGAACTTGTTACCACCCCTTTAAACATTGGTCCGTACAGACGCCAGGATGATAAGCTTTTTAGGATGGATGGACGGTTTATTTCGAAGCAAAACCCTGCTGAATCTTACGCCCCAAAATGCACATTCAAATACTATCACAACAACCTAAAGACTAAGAAACAAATTAAACTGACAGGTAGGAATAAAACAAAGCACTAAAATGCTACAGTCTGCCAGTGAGTTTACAGAAGAGGAAGCAGTCGGTAAATTCCAATAATTAAACATGGCCGTGTATGTGGAGAGACACCAAGGAATTCCAACACAGAGACTGGCTTTATCTTCCGCACCAAACAAAATTGCAAACAATCCCAAAGAAGGTGACTGACGGATTCCTCACGTTGTTTCACAAATACAGGCTAGGGAACCAGAGTCATTAATGCACACGAAGAAGCCGTTCAAGAGCACCAGGCCTAGACGCAGATGGGACAGTTGCGAAGATAGAGCTTTTGGCAAATTATCTAACTCTTGCAGCAAAGTGATGGAGGGGCGGATGCTGACAGATTCCTACCAGTACAGTCCGTAAACCATATATCTACCCACAAATGACGAACCAGACATCGATTCACGCCCGAAAATCGCTCGGAAACAATGTTACACAGACAGGAGAGGAAATACAAGAAAACAGACACCGTGATAGATCATCAGGAATCAGGTTCCCCTGAACGCCCAAGTGCCCCAGAACCCAACTCAAGGAAATAAATTAACCAGTCTGCTGGGCACCAAATAGTTTTGGCTCAATGGACTCAGCGACCTTTGACCATGGAGTTCCGAATGGAGGTACTGTAGAGCAGACTGCAACCCTGTTTGATCCCGTGGCCAAACCATGATTCAGAGCTACAGAAATACCAGCCAATTCCGCTGACATCACATTCAGCAAACTTGGGAGTGGGTGAGAACACCAAAGCTTGAAACTTGGTAGCCGAACATCGACAGCATTAGGGCCACCCACTGAGAAGGAAGTGTCGCAGACCACAGCGAGGGATTCACTCACACTACAAGAAAAGAATTTATTCTTCCGGACGCAGGACCGCCAGGACGTAACCAAAACTGAAGGAGACAACAGGGCCAGCAATTACTGTGGGATTACTGGAAAAGCAATGTTTACTAACAGCAAAAGCAGGTCCCGTAGCTAGGATTTCTTTCTTTTGGGAAGGCACTAGCTTATTTTACATCCTGTTTCCCCCGCCCCTCAACTTCTGATGAAATTGTATGAAACGTTGGCAATATTAGGAAAGGCGATAGCCGTTACTGTTAAGGTTTGACCTCAAGCTCCCATGTTAGAGCCGAAACTTCAATACTTAATTTCTCTTCTGTCTTTCAATATTTTCCATTCAAATTTAGTATAGAAGCTTTGCTGGACTTGGGGAACGTGTCTCTCAACTTTTATTAATTTTCGACTTGACACATCGGAGATCAGGACTTGAGCTGGAATCGTGATTTTCATTTTTGGCTTGGACGACTTCTTGGCGCGACATGTTTCTGCTACGCTCTCTACAGATCAAACTATTTGTGCTATAAAGCTGATCTTAGCCCATTTTAACAGGGATTGCTCTATAGATGTGCCCTTTCTACGAGGACTTTTCTGATTGGTCAAGTGGTTCAGGGGTTAGGGAGCTCTAAACGACCAGTTTTACATTGTTTTAAACATTGTGATTATGCAATAATGCAATCAGCAAACGCCACAACTGCAAGACGTAGACTGAAGATTAAAGGGTTTGTTTCAATATTGGTTTGTGCAAACCGTAATTGATAAAGACACAAAACATTAAAACAAGCTAATTAAAATTGCATGGTAAGCCAAAGTAGCACGAATTAGTAAACAAAAACAAACTCGTTTGATGCTTAAGGTAAGGTTTAACTGATCCGAAGTCAAAACAGCAAAGCAACACACATAAACTTTCCTATGGATCAAACAGTGCTGTGTCTGAAACACTGCAGTATTCAACAGTCTACTGTTTAGTTCACGTGAAACCTTACTGTTGATCCAACCATTAAACACTTAAATAGAATCAAGACACACGCGAGTGTGTCGCCACCAAGTAACTGTCGATCGTCCCGTTGTAGACATCCGATTGTTAATGACCAAAATGCGACCTCACTAGCAGACATGTGTCTGTTAACTGTAAGCAACTAAAAGCAATTTTTGGCATGTTGAGGATAAATCCCAATGCAACAGACATCTTTCAAATAGTGGTAAATGCAAGGGGAATTGGAGGGTATAATCAAATAATAACACGGAAAATTCTAGCATATTCGTCAATTAATCTTAAAGACTGAGAGTTCACCATTCATAGAGAGAAAGATGCGTCAATAAGTTACTAACTAGCTAGTAACTAGTAACGCTGGCCCCATGTTAAATCCCATAAACTCATTGCTCATGGCTAGCGCAAAATTGAGAAGGCCTACGTAGCCAACGTAGCACACGGATGCACGGCAATCTGAGGATGGTCCTTTTGTTGGTTTGGGGGTTGTAGGGGGTCAGGACAAATGCGTGGAAGGAGTTTGAAATTCGCCACCAGCGAATTTAAATTTCGTTTCTTTTCCAAGTTGCAACCAAAGATTTCAAGCAACAATGGCTTGAACAATCAACACTGGTCCTTAGATTTATTGTAAAAGCCTGGACGAACTAAAAACTGAACTGTAACGAAGGACTACATAAGGAAACAGTAAACGTTGCCGTGGATTGTGTAAGAATAAAGAGATGCGCGTTAAATGATGGTTACGCAACAATACGAGCATCCACAAGCTAACGGGGTTTTTGTTAATAACACAAAATAAAATGTTTCGCGTTCTGCTGTTTTAGTAACAGCGACCTTCGGGGGTTTCTGCATGACTAAATGTCAACGAAATCTTGAAAAGTTAAGGGGAAGGTGCAGGAATAAACAAAACAACTGAAAGAGGATACACTGATTGAGTGAGGAAACGAACGAAATCAGCGATTGTTAGCCAGTGAGTGCAAAAATGGGATTGAAGCAACTTTAAAGCAGACGGTGTAACCTTACGTGTGTTCACAGTCCTATGAAAGTTGTGATATCCACCCAAAACCAAAGCTGGTAGAAAAACCCACCAAGTTTCCAAAAACGGTTGGTCTTTAAAGGTAGTGATATCGTTCAACCAGGGAAAGGCCAACAAGGTCAATCCTATTAGCCAAGTTACTCACACCCAAAAATACTTTGGACGTTAAATGAAAACTTGAAGATTGTTACAGCGAGTAGCAATCTTCAAGTTTTCATTTAACTTTCTAACTATTAGTTGATGCTATTAACTTGGCTAATAGGATTGACCTTGGCGGCGTTTCCCTGATGGAATGAAATCAGCGATTGTTAGCCAGTGAGTGCAAAAATGGGATTGAAGCAACTTAAAGCAGACGGTGTAACCTTATGTGTGTTCACAGTCCTATGAAAGTTGTGATATCCACCCAAAACCAAAGCTGGTAGAGAAACCCACCAAGTTTCCAAAAACGGTTGGCCTTTAAAGGTAGTGATATCATTCAACCAGGTAAAGGCCAACAAGGTCAATCCTATTAGCCAAGTTACTCACACCCAAAAATACTTTGGACGTTAAATGAAACTTGAAGATTGCTACAGTGAGTAGCAATCTTCAAGTTTTCATTTAACTTTCGAACTATTAGTTGATGCGATTAACTTGGCTAATAGGATTGACCTTGGCGGCGTTTCCCTGATGGAATGATATCACTACCATCAAGGCCGACCGTTTTTGGAAACTTGGCGGGTTTTTCTACCAGTTTTGGTTTTGGGTGGATTAAAGCTACAGCCAAAATTTCAAAACTTTTCATGCCCAAATAAAGGAAGAATTTGGGCTACAGTACGGCTACACACTCGACTACTTTCTTGGCTAAATTTTTCAGTATTAGTCACGTTGCCTACTTTCTGTTCATCACCCTACTGATGATACATATATCATTTGTCATGATTTTCGAGCACTTTTCCTGGCACGGAATTTCATTATTACTTTCCTGACATTTCCAGGTTTTCATGGACTCGCACGAACCCTGAAATACCCGTAAAGCTGTACTAATCACACTAAGACGATTAGTTTTTAAACATTTTCCAGCGATGTCGTTTAACCAAGTAGAATGCACCAATCATTAGCTGACCTGTCGTGTGAAAATTAAAACTGGTAAAAAAATTTGAATACTGCAGTAAGGTTTCATGTGGACTAAACAGTACAGCAACACTGCAGTATCTGAAATCTTATGGGAAAGTTTATCTGTGTTACTTTGCTGTTTGACTTCGGAACAGTTAAACATTACCTTAACCATCAAACGAGTTCGTTTTTGTTTTCTAAGCAATGGTTACAGCATGGATTTTGTAAAAATGGGCCGGTGTAAGCGACGTCGATAAATTCAACACTAACCATACGATACGACTGAAGCAATGTTGACCTTGCAGACACTTAGTAGTGTATTGCTTCGCATCAAATATTCTTCAAGCCTATCTGGCTAGGGCTTGAGTCAGTTCACAGACCAGTGCTTGCTTCTTGAGGGTTTTATGAAGCCACTTTCCTGTAATAAAAAGGTCCTATCTAGCTCTGAGAGATAAAGGTAAACTCAAAAAGTTTTGTTGATTTTGAACCCTCACTCCAAATAACGGTCTTGTATCTTGATTGATGTATTGTGCCTGCGAACCCTTCTGGAACGAGTAGATTGCCTATTTCACCGGAAGATTACAATGAGGAGGAATAACAGATGAATAGGCAGACCCCCCTAGGGACATAATATTAAAGTAATGTACTTGAGCCATTCTTAGTCTACACCGTTAAATGTGTGTAAAAACATGTCTTACTCTTTAGATTTGTTTGGTACTTGTTCAGGAGCCACTGCATCCTGTGTGTTGGGTGGGTGCCAAAACATTACTGGTCTTTGAGAAAGAAATGGTTTTTTTTCATGTATAAGTTTTCTTAGTTCCCTGGAAACTCACACGTGACTTTACACTAATTGGTAGCACTCACCTTTTTTTTGTTCCAGCTCTGATTTCGGAATTTCCGGAAGTCAGCTCCTTTGATGGGCGTGTGGATGGAGATCATTAACTTGCCGCTAGTGTTTCTGGCCTTTAATGACTGTACTCAAGTAGACCAAATTACTTGCAGTTGATCCCTCATAGATTTCTACAGGTCACATGCTTTAAATTGTGTTTGTTGATGAACCTCATCTTAGCCCTTCCCATCCTCATCTCAAGATTCAGATAAAAACGGGTGTTAGTGATCGCCATGTGTGACCTGCCCACATTGTGAAACACTATTACTTTAGAGTCAGGGATTCAGCCTGGTGTTGCTCGGTCTGTACGTTATTCACTGTAAACGTATATTGATTGGCGGAGAAGTCCGTGATCGCGATGTTTGCGATAATTCGGTCAATGCCAGAGCGCGAAAGGCGGCCCTGTAGGAGAGCGGCTTGTACACAAGCTGTTATCATTGCCATGGACTAATGTTGTGTTTACTCATATAAAAAGCAAGCTCGTGGATTTTTCTTCATCTTTCTTACGGAACTACATAGCTGCGGAAGCTATGCTCAAGTTCAACGGGACTCGGATCGCATCTCACGGCTTATTGGTTTAGGATGGCGAGACAGCAGAAAGCATGCTGTGGTCAGGCACTCCTACTATTGACAACAGTAGGCTAGTGTAAGGAGTGCATTCATTTGTGGTTGCTTAATTATTTTCTAAAGAATAAAACTGTATCGTCTCCACCTCCTTTCACAAGTGTTTGTGTTAGCATCACAGTTTGAAAACTGTTTAAAATTTGTAGCATCAAACTGTGCTGTGGATCCATTTAGATTGTTTAGTTTAGAAAGCAAAAATGGCTCTCTAACTAAAAGGCAAAACATCTCATACAGTTCCACCATGTTCTCTGCAATACTCGGAATCTTGTGCGAATTTTAATAACATGATGTTTGAGCTGCTCGCTGTGTGAACTGTAAATTTGATCACCGCTCTAAGGATATCTTGCTCCGTCGCTCAATAAATGCAAGATTGTTCTTCTTCCGGTGGCAGCCTACAGCTCGTCACTGCCTAATGCTTTCTTATTATCCAAATAGTGGTGTGACCCTGGGTGCTGCGACAAGTGGACTCCGCTACAATTCCTTTTCATTATTATTTGTATGGTTTCAATCAAGTTTTTGATTCTATATTGGTGCCATGTATGCATTTTCAGAGGCAAAAGAACCAGCTTTTTCGTTTTCTTTTCTTGCTATCTTGACACCACGCACAAGAATTGGCTCTTGTGGTGTGAAAGCATGGATCTGTCTTGTAGAGAGATCTAAACTAAATTTACTTTCATTAATGACGTACATCTTTCCTTATGTTTCAGGCCAGGCGCCCGTCAAAGCCAAAATCGTAATCGGCATTCCTTACGTTGGACAAGAAAATGCTTTCCTTGGCTTCATCAATACTTTCCTCTACACACAATATTTTCTTCTGACCAACATAGGTTAGTAAAGTTTTCTAATGCAATGCTGAAAAGATTTACACATAAAAATATAATATACAGTATAAAATCTCAAATACCCGTATCAAATTAGTTGATACGGAAATGAACTGCAGCCATGTACTTCCAGCAGTTTGTACTAACTTTTGTTTTTCAAAATTAACTATTTTTCCCACTTTCGGTTCTTGTTTGGCAGCATTTGGTATTGGATTTCAATTTTAAATAATCATTAAATTTATAGGTGTTGTCTTTTAATGCTTCTTAACAAAAAAAAAAAGCATAAATCAGAAAAGGAATTTTTTTTTAGAAACGTAGATCAGGTGACCTGGAATTAACCTTGATCCGAATGACCTCAAACAAGATATGACCCGTTTTCGTCGAGTAGTGTCGAGACTTAAAATACTAACAGTACCAACTAAATTTAAGTAATTTGATGCAGAATTTATTGATAAAGAAGCCTTCGAAAAACATGCTGTGAACCACAACAACTCCAAAGTCAAAGTAAAAAAATATATGCTCACTTTCACTTAATTTTAATAGACTCCACAATGTCTAGATATGTTTTGACAGCTTTACAGCTATATTCATCAGGCTTTAAAGGAATTGTTCCTGATCCCACTCACATCACTACTGCTTACGAATTCGTCTTTGCTGTTAAATTTGGCTCGCGTCGATACCTCCAGTATTTGTAGCGCCTATCTGCATTTACCACACTCGAGTCCCAATAGGAAGGCACGTACACATTCCCGGGGGGCCGAATTTGTTACAAAGGGTGCCAATATGGAACTTGATTCTTGTCTCGCTCTCCTACATTGGTCACGACCCCTCACTCCAAGGAAGACGAATTATTACTACTCTGAAACTTCAGGACAGGTTCCCACCCGGATTTGGCATATTAAGCCTCCACTGCAGCTTTGCAGGTATACTTAGCTGAACTGGCCGAGATTAGGACCGATATGCTGCTAGAAGACTGCATCCAGCTTATGAAACGGACGTCGTCATTTCAGAACTCTTTGTTTAGCTGTGGCCTTAGAGTCCTGCTGAATATGGTTCTTCAGCGTACGGAGACGTATCTAGAATCGGCTACGAACGTTCCAACGGGCATTGACGAGCTATCCATCCGCCTGCTTCCTGTAAACTCCTCCTCTAAACTTTTTAATGGTCAACTGATCGACATAGCTCCTGATCTACGGGATAAAGTCAAGCCCCCCCCCCCCCTCCACTCCGAAGCTGGCGCCTTAACTTCATCCCCTAGCCAAAAATAAAGCGAATCCAGTTTGTAGAGAGCCCTTGCGGAACCCAACGGAGACCCACTGCCCCTGTGGCCAGTGGGTCAGGAGAAGGGGAGAAGGTGGCTGGAGGACAACACCAGAAGCCATATAATGAGCTTATGGACCACCCACACCAAACCAGACAGAGGGAGTCATCTGTCAGTCAAGGTCGTGGCGGTCATGCCTTTCATAGGTGCAGAGGAGCTTCTACGGGACGGGAAAGTCTTGCCCCCATTCACCATCAGGTGGGGGGTAGCTGAAGCATCACTTGAAGGAATGGAAGGCCATCACATCGGACGTTTTTTATTTTGTCCATCATCAATCACGGCTACCCTTCCCATCGCTAACCATCACCACGGCTACAAAACCTTCCCACAAACAAACAACTCGACGTGGACATTTGTCAAACTTCTCAGTAAAGGTGCTATCAACTCTCCCTAACGAACGAACGAGGACATGTGCTTAATCTTCAATACGCACGTGCTCAACTCGTTCCTCCTCCAAGTGAAAACCCTGGATTCACGGTATCCGTGGATTTTGAAGATGCCTATTTACTCTCGTACCACTTCACTTGTCCGTCTTCCATCTTTTTCGGTTCATTTCGGGAGGGCACTCATACTACTTCAAATGATTCCCTTTGGCCTCATTCGATTTTCATCCAATTTTCATCCGATTTTCATCCCGTCATGGGGTTCCTTCACCACAGTTACGTACGCTTCCATGCTTACCTGGACGACTGGCTGATTTGCAATCTCTGCCCTAAGATGCTTCGTCAAGATCTGCAGAATTGCCTCTTTTGATTCACGTGGTTGTGGCTAGGAAGCAACACTGCGAAATCAAGAATTCTCCTGGAGCAATCCTTCGTTTTTCTGGAAGCAGAATTCAATTTAAAACAACTTCCTGATTCGTCTGTCAACCGATTTCATCGTTGAATTTTCTTCATCAAATGGCTTCAACGTCCACCAGAGACTTGGGTGCATTTATAGGCCATACGGATTCCTGCGCAACACTTGTGTCTCAGGGAGCCTGGCGGACCAAACCCGACCCGTTCTCTGATTCTGGAAGGACGAGTGGTTTCCTCAACTTTCTTGGGACTACGAAGTCTGCCATGGCATTCCTTTCACTGATGGTTACAAGAATGTAAACTGACCAGTTTATCTTCCCGTCCCTGATCTTCTTTTCATGGATGCCTTGACGTCGAGATGGGGAGCACAACCTAGGTGTTCACATGACCTGGTTGTCGGAGTTGACAGAACTTCATCGACCTGGTTGTCGGAGGAGACGGAACTCCATATCAACACTCTGAGTTAAGGGCCATTGTTTACACTGTTCAAACCTGGTGCTCGAGTGTCAGAGGAAAGAAGGTTGCTGTTATGTCCGACGTCACCACGGCTGTTGCATATGTGCATTGAGGAGGGGGACTCACTCTCGTACCCTGATAGACGAGCTATCCAAGCTATTTAGCCTATGGCAGATGTTTCGTGTGACATAGCTATCCACACACATAGTGGCGAAATTGAATACGTTGGCCGACAAGCTGTCGAGGATGGACAGGGCCCCTACCACGAATTGACAGTTGCCCCCCAAAGTTTGCCAGTCTTTCGGAAGTATGGGTGTCCTGGCTACACCTGTTCGCTACACGCTCCAACAGGCAACTGCCAAATTTTGTCTCCTCGTTCCCGGAGCCCATCTCTTGGGCAACCGACTACCTCAGCATTTATTCGAATGGGATATTCACCTACGCCTTACCACTTTCACCATCCTGCAAAAAGTTCTGAACAAGACCAGGTTCTAGTCCCTCGTTGGCCAACAGTGCCTTGATTTGTCGATCTACTGGGCCTGACGAAAGAGGTACCATTCCCCCTACCCTTACTGCCGGACCGCTCACTTAACGTCGAGAGCAGACCCTTCACCCAAATCTGGCCATTCTTTATCTTCATGCATGCGAGACTCAAGACTACTATGAAGATAGTGTTTTTTTTCCGTCTCTAGTCATGGCACGTCTACTTCAGACCACAAGGAATCTACCGTCAAAGTATACAAGACTATGGTTCACCTGGTGTAACGAGAACAAGATGGCCTTTGTGACCCCCCTCCATCACCTCTTTGGCTAGTTTAATCAAGAATTGAACACCTGGTGCAGGAGGGTCTGTTCCCCATCACCATCAAAGATTACACATGTTATTAACTCCGTGTTGTCCTGCATCGGCAAATTGGAAGCTACACACAGCAAGGTGATTTCTAAATTAGTTCAAGCCTTTGACAACCTGCGTTCTCGGGTGCGCCGACTTTTCCTTCCTGAAAACTCCCGATCGTTTGTCGGCTAACCCGTATGAACCATTTTGAAGGCCTGTACTGTACACCTCACTCCGATGGCAGAATTTTCTTCAAGTGACTGTGACACGTAATTTGGGGACTACAAATCGTCTGCAAGAACTCACCCCACTGAGCTCTCACAGTATGAAAAACAGCAATTTGTATATACACTAGAGGAAGCCCGTGCTATGCACGGGGCCGGTCACATTTCCCGGGACATTTTCCCGACGACTTGTCAAGATTGATCGACCACTCATGCCTGCCTCCTTTTGGGCTGCAGGTAGAGTGGGAGAGTGCATTTTCAATGTGGGCACGAGGAGGGGAGAAGTGGTTTTCCTTTAGGCTTTCTTTTTAGCCGGCCTCCGATATTATAATAAAGATTTTTTTTTGGGGGGGGGGATGGCTTGTGGCTTTGTTTTTGATATTGTAGGCCTCAGAGTCCTAAGCCTACTTAAAAAAAATTTAAAACTTCTGAACGTAAAAGTACATTTTTATTTAGGCTACTTGTTAGGCATTGATTTTGATGCCTGTAGACCTACAGTGCTAACAAATATTTTCAGTGGTAACAGCTACCACGAAATTCCTGATCCATTTTGTTTACTAATTTCAAGTTACTGGCATGGCATTAATTGCCAATTAAAAATTTTTAAGGTGTATAACACCCTACATATTTTTTCACGTATTTTCTTGTTCATTAGGCTATGTGCTTCAGGAGGTCCATTTAACACACACAGCTCTCACATCAGTAGTACGAAGGTACCATCGTTACAATGTGGACTTTGCTATCCTTGCTCGTTTTGGCTGCTGAGTCTTAAAAAAATTCAAAACGTTTCTGATTTGGAGTTCAGCCCTATTTTTCAGTGAGTTTTTTAATTTTTAAAAAGCATTAAAAATAGTATTGCTCACCGTACTGCAATACTGCAGTACGGTTTACACCGTCTCGATGTAAACAGAGTCACAGCAAGCATCCGATGGATAGATAGGAGGGAAAGCATCACACGCACGATAAACAGAGCGAGAAGCAGGAGCGGTAGGAAAGAAACAGCCCGATCTCGACCACGAAACGCGCTGGGAACTTGCAAAGAAAGTTTTACTAAAAAAGTTACTAGTTATACAGGCAAATTCGACAACTAGAACGTTTGTTAAAAAACAAACTTGCATTTCGTAATCGTAATTAAGCTCTGTTGTCAGAAAGATGTAATCATAATTAAGCTCTGTTGTTAGAAAGAGCTTTGATTTGTCTGCAGAGAAGGCATTTTTGTCTACGACGTATGTCGCACATCGAGCTGATTCTGCCACTGGGCACCTCACTAAAAAGACTTTTTTCTGGTGGTCCTAGCCATGGCGGCCCACCAGAGTGAAGTGGCTGTGCTCACAAGGAAGGATGGATTCGTTTTGCTGAGGATTGATCCAACGTCATCTTGTTTTCCCGTCCGAATAATGTGCTAACAACCAGTGGCCAGATGAAACACCGCAACCAATTGTCATCAAAGCCTTTAGCCCGGTGGTGGTGGAATACACAAAATTCTTCCATGTTGAGAACTCGGTCTTACCCACGGCCCAACCTGTTCCCTTTACCAAAATAACGTCATGGATCTGCAAAGTTATTTGGTGTGCTTAAGACAAATTCCTGAATCACTTAGATCTCACCCCATCCTCCTTACGAGCACACGAATTAAGAGCTTTCTCATCGTCCTGGGCATTTGCTTCTGGTGCGGCACTAGATGAGATAGTCTCAGCTTGCGCTTAGCACAATAAGATGTCATTGAGGGTGTTGGAGGTTCAACCATGAAGGAACATTGTAATGACTGGCAAAAGTATGGGCAATAGATGAGTAGCCCGACGGACTGTAGAAAAGAATGAATGAAGCATGGAATCAGGTTGACATTGATGGTATCATCTGTGCATTTAGCTCAGAGTATGGCTAGACCCACCTCTTTTGGACAAAGTTAGCCAATATCTAAAGGTTAGTATTTTAGGATAAGTAAAAATAATTTAATGTTCAAAATTCCATTTTTTTCCTATCTCCATTAGCAGCCATCTCCTGGTTTGGTGACTAGGGGTACATAGAATTTAAAAATTCACTCTAAGGTTCAGTTGTTTTGAAGTGCCCATGTAGACGGCTCCGACTTCCAGGTAAATTGAACCAATATCACTCTATTTATGATGTCACACCTCCTCAACTTACAATTCCGCGAGTATAGAATTGAGAACTTGCTCGTTTTAATTGGCTGGCAACATTTTAGGTAAAAGCACATGCTCTTGCTACGAGTCATCTTGAAATTGTTTAACTATAATATAAACCAATGCAGTAAATACTATTACTATTAAAAATTGTGCACAGGCCCAAAAGTCTTAATGTACACTGTTTCCTTTTTCAGGCTTTGATGTGACAATGCAGCAAGACCTGGGTTTAATTCAAAAAATGTTCGATCGTCTTCGCCTGCAACACCGATCATGGCAAGGAGATGGTATTTCCAATTGCCTCCCGCGTACCGATCTGCGAATGCGTTTGGCTCTGAGGCTTCGTGACTTCGGTACTGGCCACGCCAACAAGGTGTATGCCTGGACAGTTGACAGCACAAGCTCCATTCAGAACGCCCTAAGGTGCGGCTTGGAGAAAGAGGTGACCTATTGTTAAGTGCCTTCATTTGCTGACTCGCATTTCTTAGGTTGGATGTAGATGGCATTATGACCAACGACGTTACTAACCTGGTTCAAGTGCTGGCACAGCCAGAATTCAAGAGAAGGTATCGTCTTGCCACCCACGATGACAGTCCTTGGGAAAGGGTGAGGGGACAAGGGCCCAAACGAGCTGGATGTCAACAGGTAGGTGACTGACAAAGCAATTTTATGAACTATTTAGTTACGAAATGCATAGTACTGTTACAACCATTTGGTGAAGTTCTTTTGAATCACAAGATTTAAGACCTGCGAAGTCAACCATGTGGTGCACAGAGGCCTGCAGGTATGTTAAGTAAACGCAAATTAAAAGTTCTTAACAATAATTATGGTTCTAGGGCATAGTTCAATATAGCTAAGCCTCTGTGTTTGAAATGGGTCCCTGGCTCCCATCCCGTATGATTTCCATATTTGTTCTGGCTACGGCAAAGTATGTGGCTTGTAGCCATGCCCCATGGAGGAGTTAATGCTGCGTCATGTGCCTGGCCAACATTGCCTCGTAGCAGTTAGTTGAGCTGGCCTCTGGAAGATTGTTCCACTCATCAGTAATGGCAACAAAGAAAAAGTGTTTCCACGCATTAAGTCTACTGTGTAGCTTGAGGGAGTTCCCTCTCAAGTTAGTGGTGGTGGCCATCGTGAAGAACTTGTTTGGGTCAAGTCTGTAATGTCCCTTAAAGATTTTGAAGCACTCAAGTAGCATGCCCCTCTTTGTTTACTGTTCCAGATTTGGCAGCCCGGACAGACTCGGCCGCTCCTCGTAGCCCACCTTATCCTTCGAAAGTACGCGAGAAGCGAGTCGCTGCGCGCTCTCCAACAACTGAATGTCTCACTGTAACCAGGAAGCCCATGCTGCACTGGAGAACTCCACTAGTGGCTGGATGAGAACCTTATGAATTCTAGCAAAGTTGTCAGGAGAAAGCCTAGGTAAATGCCTGGAAAGAAAGGAAGCCAGCCATTCGCTTCGCCTTAGCAACAGCCATGGCACTTACTTGTTTATAGACAGATCGGACTCCATAAGTATGCCCAGGTCCTTGATTTGGTCCTTGAGTCTCTTATGGTCCAGTTGATAAGGCTCTTTTTACGTTTTTGTCACCCATATGCATAACAAAGCTCTTAGGGTGGAGCCACGTGCCACTGGCTGTGTACCAGGCTCGGAGAAGATTGATGTTACTTTGAAGCATGTTAGCGTTGCTCCTTCCGTTGATCTTTACAGAGTCTTTGACATCGTCTGCAAACTTGTAGCAGTCGCCCTGGAGTGCTGCATGATCAGGCCTTCCACTTAACTTTTGATAAAAAAGTAGGACTTTTCCAGAAAAAAAAGTAGGACAACAGGAACAATAATCATAGCGATAAGTTACAGCCTGACGCATGTCTCGCTTATATAGTCGCTTCGGTGCACTGAATTTTTCAGCTCCATCTTTCTTTAATACATAGTCTTTTACAGTTCTCAGTCCAATGGAGCTTTTGTGTAATATGCACCCTGGTGTCATCAGCACATTTTTGAGCAAGATTCCTTCTTCAACATCAGCATTTCCATGAGCTGTGAGGCACATTTTACAACTTTTGCTAAGTGAGGTTACTTCTTCATTCTGCTCCTTCAGTTGAAATATTTTTTTCCCAGTAAGTTAATTCTTCAGAGTTCAACTTTGCTATCTTTTTCAAGTCATCAGAAATATCAGCATCAACTGGGTATCATTTTCATTCGTCTATTACCTTGTCTGTTTTAAGTGGCCGCAAGGGATGCCCCATCATTGTACGTATCTGCTGAAGTGCTTGTTGCAAAATCTTACCTTCTTGCCTTCTTTGCAACCCATGAAGGCACTAAGGGTTCTTTAAAACTGGATTCTTTAAAAGCAGTATTTTTGCCAGTTTCTTGTACGCTACTGTGAAGAAGTTGCATGTACAGTATCCGTACGTTATATGCAGTCAAATGGTCCAAGACGCACTAATTGTTTGAAAGTGGTGTCTTTTCTGTTTCGGAACCAATTCCCATTTTTCGTTTGGCAAGAGATTCTTTTTTTCGCTTACATTTATAGCCAGGAGAAAACTGCCTGTGACATTCTAATACAAGATCATTTAGTTTGCGTACAAAGTATGTGCACCAAAGTAACCTAACCCATAACCGCCTAGATACGAACGTACGCCTTCAACGTATGACAGCGAAAAACTAAGTACCAGCGCGAGCTTTGTGAGGGGTCCCCGGGGACCCCGAGCAAAGCGGGCAGTCACAGCCCAGTGGTCAGTGTCGTCGGCTCCAAACCAATGAGAATGCCGGTTCGAGTCCGAGAACCGACCCAAGTACCATATGGACTCTAAAAAAAGGAGTCTAAAGTTCTTTCAGGCGGTTATGGGTTAATTCTTTCTGTAAGAGAGTCGTCAGAAAATTACTGAAGAATTCACAGCAGATATCAGAAACTACATTATCGGAAAAGAAGAAGAAACCTTGGAACACTAATAATTCTCTTGTAACAATCTGATTGGGTTAGATTTGTTAGTTCAGATTGTATTCTGGCCTGCATCTGTACTGTACTTTACAAAATTCAGCATGTGATGCATTTTAAACTTTTTTAAAGTAGGAAAAGTAGGACAAAAGTAAGACATTCACCAAAAAGTAGGAAGAGTAGGACAAGTGGAAGGCCTGTATGTAATTCACTGGTGTAAAGGACAAACAGCTTCGGGCCGAGCACTGAGCCTTGTGGCACACCAGAAGTAACAGGGAACCATTCAGAAGCTTCCTCATTAGCAATAACTCTCAGCTCTCTGTCTTCAAAAAGCTGGAGATACATCTAACCGTTTAAACACTAACCCCCGGGAGCACAGATTGTTGATAAGGATGCCATGTACCACCGAATCGAAGGCATTTTCAACGTTTGCAAAGATGTCGACCGCCTTACCCTCTCATCGGCTGCCTTAGTCCATTGGTTTCTGGCAATAAGGTGATTCGTCATGCATCGGAGTGTCATCGGAGATGCCAAGTTCATCAAGTTCCTGATTAAGTTCTGCCAGGAAGATCCTTCACAAGTCTTGCTTACACAAGGGAAAAGACTCACTGGACGGTAGTTCAGTGCTGAAAGCCTAGATCCTTTCTTTTTGTAGATGGGCGTGATGTTGACCCTCTTCCAGTCTTGCGGTACCACCCCATGACTGAAGGACTTTGAAATTAGCATGGCCAGTGGCTCTGCTAGCTTCTCGGCACATTCTTTCAAAAATTTGTTTGGGATACCATCAGGTCCACTTGCCTTATTGCGTTTTTTTGCCATTGTTTTCCTACTTACCCAAGCCTAGCCGTGGTTCTTTCTGGTGGTAAGACAACAGTTTCATTGTTGCAGCAGTGTGTCTTTGCGATATAAATCCACTGCTGCAACAATGGTCCAACAATGAGAGTTGTACTAGTGGAAATATGCCATCAGCAAAAAGCCAACAACTTACTGTAAGCCATCTTTACACACTGGGTGTCATTCGAGCTATTTAGTTGTGTTTATTTATTTCTTACTTAATATTTTTTTATGCTGCCTACTTCCTTATTGCTGGAATGCTCTTGCAGCATGCCGTTTTAAATAATACTTTATCTAAGACCGAGAGTGCATGGAAGTTTCTTAAGTAGCTTTATCTTATGTCGACGTAATGCTTAAAGCGCTTTAAGAACATCCGTGTAACCACCTAAAACCACTTCTAAGTCGCTTTATCTAAAACCACCTCGTTACGTCAACATAAGGAGTTAGAGCGCTTTAACAACCTACGTGTACCCACCTAAAACCCATTTTCTACGTTTTAAAACCACAATCTTCTTCAATCTTCGCACAATTTCATGTGAATGGAATGGTCCACTACCTTGTAAATACAGGAGGCTACGTGTTCTGCCAAATTCAAATTCTGGCAAACAGCAAGAATGTGACCAGGATCCTAATTTTTCCTTTGAAGTGCCTGATGATGACAGTAGCATTGCTGTCGAAAATCAGCAACACTCTGTGAGTGTCTTATGTATGAAATCGTGCGAAGATTGAAGAAGATTGTGGTTTTAAAATTATTCAAATGTTTCATAGTACTGGTAATGATGTTTTAGTGGATTTTCTACGTTGCTCTAAGGACTGCCTTCCTTTGATTGGTTGAAACGAGTGTGCTTAAACGTCACGAAGCTAGGGTGGAACCTGTCACTTCCTTAAAATGAAGTCCAAAGCCCAGTTAGTTGAATGGGGACATGGGAATCGAGAGGGATTTGGTTGACGGGGAATTAGATAAACGCAACGCTACATCGACTTAGCAGAAACTTCCATGTACCCGTTGTCGTTTTAACTCACTCCAACTTGAATGTCCGTGTAACCACCTCTCTTAAAGCGACTTGAGTTCAAGTCGACGTAAGGTAAAGTGACTTTAAGAAACTTCCGCGTACCCTTGGTCTTAGTTAAACGCCAACATCTTTTAATTTCATTAATAAAATTTGAAGCAGGTTTCTTCCAGCTAATATAAAGCTCAAGACCTTGGTAACGTAAGAACAAAAATACTCGGCCGAAATGTATTGTTACACAAAAAATAGGGTAATTAAAATCGAACATGCTGTTTGTCATTCCACTTCTTTTTTACCTTGTAGGACACATGCTGGAAAGACTGCAACTTCAGTGGTGATTGGTGCTGGACCAGCGTTACAAGCTGTCAAGCACGACCCCGAATGTGTAACCTTTCTCTGCCGTGTTCGGGAACCTGCGGGCAAAGGTTTATAGACGTTTTCTCCTTTTGGGGTTGAATTTGCTCATAACAACCAACAGCAGACAAATAGGCTAAAATGTATGTCTTTCAATCCATTGATTTTCAAAGAAACAGCAGACACTATTACTTGGTACTTACCTGGAAACTTACTTTTTCTTTCAGCGCTGTGTAAATACACAATTCCATCATTCCCCATTTTTCATTATCGGACAAACGAATGGAGTAAAGTAGTGTACATAATGCAAAAGGACTACAAAAGAACATTAATGACGATTTCCATTACTTCACCGTTATTAATGGCAAGCCGCAATTTTCGGATTCTTGTCAAGATGAAAAATAATTTTATGATTAATGCTATTCACTCATCTGTCCTGTCTGTGCACAAAGTCAATGTTAAATTATTTCACGATACTGCAAATTGCCTATTAAATGCCTATGGGCTATTAAAATTAATTCAATAAAAAGGTGGCCGTAACAAAGTCATAATTTATTTTTCAAATCTTACTTCAGTCCAGGGTAGGGTCGGTGTTTGGACCTAACGTCATCGCGAAAAATTCGATGTCTATGCGATTATTCACCACGTAGCATTAACGCAATGCCTTTAGTTTTATTTGTTCAGGAATTAAGTTTGTTAGGTTTCTTTACGTATGAAGCTTTTTAGTTAATTTTGGTGCAAAAAAACCCACGATTTAATGGGATAAAATATTTCACCATGTGTGACCTAACACAGGGCTGTTAATAGGCGATTTGTGGTAATGCTACTCACTTGTCACTGTCTGTGCACAATTTTGGTTTGGATAGTTTGTATTATTTCTTTAATGTAGCCTACTAAATATAAAAAGCGGCAAAGAAAATTCAACTTTATTGAATGAATGTGGTGTGTGTTAACAATCCCACATCAAAATACTGAAGTGTTTTTGTTCTGAACTTCTGGTGTGCCATGAATTTTAAAACCTAAGTGTTGGAATTGGAACGTGTTTGCCAACCTTACGTACGAGACACAGCCAAGTAGATCTCTTAGACATCTGTCTATTTAATAGTTGTGGTTGTAATACTGATGCCAGTATCAGTATCGTCTGTTTCCAGAAATCGCTATTGTTGCTGTACAAAAAAAGCTAAAATTGAAAATAGTATAAATGAAGTTAAGTGCAAGAATATCAGATAAACTTTTTGGTTTTACCACCTTCGTTTATGATTGAATAAGAACAATTTTCAGTTTTCAGGCCAGATTATTTTTTTGGATGACCTTAAAGTCCTTGGATCATAAGCTCAAGTATACTTACAATTTTTTGCTTAGGAGCTTTAGTAAGCTACAAACGTGAGATTAATATCTGAACTCTCGAAAAATGATTAAAATGGATTCGCTTAAATTTTCATTTTATACCATCTTTAATATTGGTTTACTTTTTATTCCCCCTAGCATTAGTATCAGATTAACACTATTAGTATTGGCATTTGTATTAGAACCAAATATATTGGATTGGTATTAGCCAGTCAGTTGTACATTTTGTTGATACTTTGTAAGGTAGCTTCCTGTTCCTGCTAGTTATTACAATTTATGAAATTAAATTACAAGAACTCAACAATAAGTAAATGTGTATGAACAAGATCATCATACGTTATTTGGGGAAATGCATTTTGGCAACTCTTTGGGATGCTTGAAATGTTTTTGACCATGTTCGTAGAGGTAGAGACCAGCCGTCTAAGATTGTCAAGAGGTGTGTCGCACCCACAGGGACAGCTAACGGTTGCTTTATTTTTGTCCAAAGTTGTGGTTTGCAGTCAATCAGTATCTACATAATGAAAGCTGTACCAACCTACGACTCTGCACCGAGAGCATGATAATTAACGCTCGGTATACCAAGCAACTTGGTATAACTAACCTGGCTGTGCCATGGCTTTCGTTATTGCGTCAGTGGAGTTTTCACCTGAGACTTTATGGAGTTTTTATACTATTGTCAAGTATACCGACTCTTCAGTATCGCTGATTAATTTAACAACTGATTTTTACAAGGACCATTATTTTTTATTGTTCACAGTTGATTTTACTACTAGGTACCTGCCGCCTTAAATTAAAGCTTGATGCTCGCGTGTTCGTATGCTAGTATTACTCGCTGTGTTGTGGCAGGTTGCTATATGTGGATTTTATACTAAGCAATTTGCAATCCATGATTGTACTACTCAGTAGCACTATTGGCCAGCAGGTTCTCTGGGCCAGAGTATTTGGTTTGGGCTTGGCTCGACGCTGTGAGATGCGCAACAATTATGCTTGGCAACAACCAAACAGGGTACTGATTTGCAGAGTACAACCTTTTGATAGCCATGATTAGATATCAGTTCTATTAGTGATTTACATGCAAAACTACTGGAACTACAGCCATGGCATTCATCCAAATAACCTATGATGCTTTCAATATAAATAATGGGATTCCATTATAAGATAGAGAGGCTTTTAATTATGTATGCAACATACACGAGGTAAAACTTCGCAACCATGTTTCATGATTGCATAGTAGTTTAAGAACAATAAATATGGTCAATACGTCTATAAAATTGTGTAACAATTTAAATAACAAAATTAATACTGTTATGTACACATACATAATACACTTTTTACAGACTTTACAGCAAATGCAATAACTATCACAAAGTACATGTTTAGTTTTAGAACACTAATACTAAACATGACTCTGTGGTTGTTTTGCTTTGCCATTTGTAATAACTCAAAAAAAAAGTACAATTTCAGCGCAACATTATCAGCTTTTAAAAGCATGCTCATGTCAGCCGTAAGTAACTAAAATGCATTATAAACCTCGGAAGATTTTAAACGTCAAATACAGATCTTTCTTGAGCGATTCTTAATTATACATCACACGATACATTCTACCTTTTCTTTCTTATTCAGATTCCGACATCTACAGACCATTGGATCTGCATTTCTGGACATATGGCGAGAAAAACCATAACAGTCCCAGTTAACACAGATAGTAAATTAAAACAGCCAGAACATGTCACGTAGGACATAAAAAATTGGAAACATTATGGTGTAGTGTGGACAGACAGTGTTAGGGCCTGTTCTTCACAGTCACCGGGAAAACAAAACTATGTATGTTAAGCTACAAGGGATTTACTTATCTTGATTTAGAGAAATTAGGTATCCAAAAAACTTTTGCCAGTAAGAAACTGTATTTTTATATGAAATGCGTCGTAACACAAAGTGCATCGTCAACAAGAACTGCTTTTACGTTCGCTGTCGTAGACGATGGAAGGCCGAGGTACAACCATTCCGTTAGGTGGGAGTCCACGCTGATGTTCTTTCATCTGTTCCAGTGTGTTCCTTAATCGTCGATTGGTTGCATCTAGTGACACGATGTGGCGTTCTTGTGATTCAATGACACGCTGTCTCTCGCAGAGGACTTCCTGCATTCCCTGTTGCTCTTGGCGCAGATCCTTTTCCACGCTGAGCAGCCTATCGGCACAAGAGGAAAGGATGACGCATCAACATGATATTGCATCAGAGTCTCAATCACCACTGCCACCAAGAGATCGCAGAAAGGGTAGCTGATGGATGGAGCAAGCGTAGGATTTCTACAATGTCTATTGTGTTGTACTGCGGGTTACCGTTAACATGCTTTTGAGAGACATGCCACAATGCAGTCGCATGCACGGCACAGGGTTACAAAGTTCAGTAGAATGAATTTTTAAGTATTAAACCAGCAAGAAAATATGTAATAAGCCATTCCGTCTCATTGTCAGTAGACCCATCACACGTCCACAATGACCAGAAACATACATAACACCATGTTACACCATCTCCACCATGCACACAAGAGCTTCCACTAGTTTATCTATTAAAGGCAAGCTTTCTATTGTTGAAACAAAAATCTCTTTGGTTGTTTTGACAGAAAAGAATACATGACAACATTTTGGTTCGATCAGGAGGGGATTTACGTGTCAACCGAGTAGAAGTTTGGTTAATTCAAAGTTGTGTTTAAACAGTTTCCTGTACACACAAATGTTTAATCACCATGGGGAACTCTTGGCACGTGTTCTCATTTTGCCTCATGATAATTCCGTTACATTACTATTAATTTTTTAAGTTTTGAAAAATATGTTAAGTAAATAGTATCAGTTAGCAGTACTCAAAACACCAATGCTAATAGCCCTTCCACACTCGGTGAAAGTCTGGCCCCAGGCCCGAGCCTGACCTTTCCACACTAGACTCAGACTCGGGTTCGAACTCGACCCTGACTTTCAAGTCCTGCTTGAGACGCCGACTCCTACCCAGTGTTTCAGTGTGGAAAGGGTCGGTGTGCGGGCCCGCACTTTTGGGAAACGTTTTGACTCTTGGAGCACTGATAAGCAATATTGAGATAAAGGGAAAGCAAGAGGAGGGGATGGGAGAGGCAGGGGAGAAAGAAACGGCAATAGCGTCGAAAATGTTGTAGCAAGAGAAAGATTAACGAAAGTCCGGACCTTGGCCACAATGTCAGGGTTCAGTGTGGAAAGGGGTAAGGAAAGGGTGTCGGGTTTTGCCTGTGAGCACAAGTCAGGGCCCAGACACCAAACGCAGTGTTTGGGGTCCATTGTGAAAGCGGCATTAGACACCAACAAGAGTAAGTGTTAGGTCAGTAAAAAATTTACACTGAAAACAAATTAGGGTAAACAAACATATCCACCCTTGATCGAGCCTTGCTTTCACATTGTTAAAATTCCACACCCCATGCTTTCGTTTAAAACGGCACTAAAGTTCAGGCATTTAGAAACATGGTATACGTAAAAATCAGGTACGTAATTACAATTTTTAAAAACAAAATGGTAAAAAAAATGTGAGCACACTTAGCAGAAATGATGGTTGCATTTAGACATCAGTTACAGTAACAGATTTTGATATCAAAGGTGTTGAGAGTACAGCGCTACTGCTGTTGCTACGTGGACGATTAGGCTCTGGTCCCAAATATGGCACCGACACCGCATGCTGCCGGTTTAGAGGTGAGCCAGTGATACATGGCAAATGCAAGGGATCCGCTACGAGTGTAAGCGCAGCATCCAGTTGCTCGTACCTGGCCAGGACGTGACGCATCTGTTCGTCTTTCTCGGCTTGCTGCTGCTGCATTCTTGCCTCGCCAGCCTCCAGACGCGCTTGCCAACCAGACATGCAACGTTCAGTACTTGTTTCTTGCTGCTGAAGCTTTTGTTCTGCTTCGCAGAGTTTGCACTGAAGTTCTTGCATCTCCCGCCTCAGGGTTTCAATTTCACGTTCATACTGCAAAATAAAACAGAAAGTCAATGTTAATTCTAAAATTAGTGGTTCACACTACACTGGTTGTTTAAAAAAAGCAGTGTCGCAATTTACTATGCAAGTGATAATAATGCAAAGTTCCAAAAGACAATACAATATTCTATATTTGTGAATTTCTGAAACCTAAGTCGGATTGAAGTTGGAACTACTAATATATCTTCATCAGGTGGTTTTTCCTTGGCATGGAAAGTTTGTGTACACTACATTACACTGTTGGAAGTTTAAATGCTGTCAGCCTCTGATATTTATCATGCTTCACCTCAGTTCCCACATCCGTGAGAGGTGTGCAGTGAGTGGTGGATGTTAGGTTCATCAAAGGTATTTTGCCTGTGTTGAAATGTTGTATTGAAAGTGATTCCAAAGCCCTCAAGTGAGGGTCGCTCACCAAATTCAGTTTCCTTGTAGTGGGATGCATGCCGTGTTTGGCTACTTCATTCACCGTGCCAGACACATGTTATTTGATCCTGAGCCCGCTCCTTGTCTCTCCAATATAAACGGTCTTGCACCCCCCACATTGTTCAAGATATACTCCTTTTGTAGTGTTGGGGATCTGTTTTAGGTCTACTAGCTCATCAGTTTTCTGGCGTATTGTACAACCGAAACTCATTGCACGCCTCTAATGGATATGGGGAACAATTAATCATGATAAATATCGGATGCTATATTCAAACTTCCAGTATCGTAATGTACTGAACACAAACTTTCCGTGCCAAGGAAAAACTGCCTGATGAAGACAAACGAGTAGTCCACATCGATCGAGACCTTGGTTTGTTAAAAATTTGTAAATGCACAAGATTAAGTGTTGTTTTTTGAAACTTTGCGTTAGTGTACTCCAACATGAATTACTGGTTGTTTATTATAAACGAAACATAATTTTCACCAAAATGCTGATGGTTAAAACAACCTTCTTTTTGGCAAGTAAGAGGCTTTAAATGTGAGCATAAACGAAACTTGCCGTATCGCATAACACAGGCAAGCTTTAAACATCAAAGAAAAAAGGCTTATCTTGAATACAACAGAGGCACAGTAAGACCTAAAAAGTAAGGTATTCTTTTAAGTGTCGCAATGCACACAAAGTAAAAGTTTGTGTATGATATAATTTTAAACAGCCATTCTCTTGCTTTTGATCCAAATTGTTAGCTTCACACATATTTAACCAATAATTCCAGTAAGGTAGCATAAAGTAGGCTAATGATTAACACAGTAAAATCTGACATCACAAAACCGAATAACATTCTATCACCACAGAACACTTCAGAGTTCACTGTTCAGTGAGTCCTATCACCTTCTTCAGAACCAATCAATTACCACTGTATCCAATGGTTACCCGTTTTTCGACTAAAATCTGCTTAGTATCGGTAACATTCTATTGAATTTTGAGGTAACATCTTGACCGAATGATCGTGAAGGTTTCATGTGTTGACCTTCCGAGTTCAAGCTAGTGCTAGAGCATTTCTTACTATCTGCAAAATACTTCCCTTTAGTAATAGCTTAAACTATCGCTTTAGGCATCAATTCGGTAAGTTGATGTTTTGCTCTGTCGGTTTTTTTCGCAGAAAACGTTAGCCCAGTATGAGTGGTAAGGCAGTGGACTTTATTTTAGAAAAAGTTGTGTCTTGCACTCATTTAAAAACACCTGGAGACCAACATTTAGCCTGTAGGAATTGCGATTTTCTGCGTAATCCGTGTAGCATCCGTTTGAAGCTCAATCCAGCGGCCATTCAGAAAATTTGTCGAACTTGGAAGAAATCCGACCAAAAGGCTTTACAGCGTAGTCGTCCCGGATTTGTAGAAAAGAAAAAGAAGAAACTACCTGAAGGTTCCTTGGATAGAAGAATTACAGGAGTATTTGGGGACGATCCTTGTGCAACACTAAACGTCGTGGACACAATGGTTGATTAGAGCGCCAGCGACGGAGACGACAAAAGCGACTGAAAGATTAACCCTAATCTACGGAACAGCCCCAAAGACAGTGTTTCATCGGCAATAGTCCCAACCGATCAAACTTTGGATTTTAAAATGATGTTCGCTGATTTCCAAGAGAGCATGGCGTCACAACTCCATTCTCTCCAAAGTTCGATTCCGTTGATAATCGAGACAAAGTTGGCAGATCGTGAAAGAGTTGGTGTTACTCCAAATGTGACGGAACCCGAGCGTAAAAGGCATCCACCCCGATCAAGTGATCTGGACGAGACGGGTTGTCGGGAGCATCGCGAAGCGATAAACGTAAGTAAATCTGTGCGTTCACATAAAAAAAAAAAAGAGGCATTCAGTGAACAAGGCGAGGGCCTTCGGTGAAAAGCACAGTAGTTCCGAGTCTCCTTGCCGTAATGGGAGTTCTCCTTGGCGCCAATCGTCCCGGAAGTTGGTGGTCGGAAAGGAGTTGGTTCGGCTGCAGTTGTCTACGGACGTGCAGGCCGAAGTGGAGCGTAGTAGTCACCAGTTACCAAGGTCTGTATCCAATGGTTACCAAATTTTTCGACTAAAATCTGCTTAGTATCGGTAACATTCAATTGGATTCTGAGGTAACATCTTGACAGAACGATCATGAAGATTTCAAGTATTGACTTCCCGAGTTCAAGCTAGTGCTAGAGCATTTTTCGTTTAATTTGTTGAAAACATTAAATGATCTGTGTTCGGGTAACTAAAAACCTTGAAAAATCTTGCTGTTAGTAAGATATGGTCAACTTAACAACCATTACGTTGTCCGCTGTTTTAAACAATTATTTGTTTAGCATTATTTAAAAAAAAAAAAGGTCTAAATTATTGTTCAAACTTTTAGCTTATACTGACTGTGGTATTTTGGTGACTCTGCAGCGTCTAGCTACTTTTCTGGTTGAGTGCAAATCTAAAAACTGGCACGACTTGGGCTAATACACGCTGGTTTTGGATTGGCCACCAAAATCATAAGTACAGGGTTTAAGCACCTACTTACATGCAGAAGAAGCAAATATTTTGCAAGTTTACAATGTTCATTACAAAATAATGTTTTCTGGATATAAGAGTGCATCGCTTTAAACTTTGTGGTGAGGTGAAATAATGTCGGTTGCGTAAAAATGTTTACATGGAAATTTCTGTTTAAACGGTTTAACGTTATAGCATTAGTTCAAACTTGGCTTCATCCTACTCCTATGCATTCAGGAAGAAATACACCCTAAACTTTGATCGTCTTCAGTATGACTGAAGTATGTAAAACGTCCCAGGAATTTTCCAGCAAAATTGCCTCTCTCCATGTGAGACAACCTTATCAGTTCAAAAGTGTCTTAATCCAAACACGTCATAGATGCTGTTCTCACCCTATACTGCGGTACCAAAAATACCTTAGACATGAAAAAAGGTACTAAAATTATAACAACAGTCCTTGTGTTGTAGGGCTCAAAGAATATAACAATCACTTAAAGATCAACAACTTTAAAATTGGAATTCTAAACAATGCACAAAAGAGGACACTTTGTATTTCTTTGATGCGACAACCAGCGTTTGTTTATGTTAGCATTTCTAATCGGATAGCATGTTAATACAAGAGGTTTATTTATGTAAAAAAAAAAAAAACTTTTTACAAATATGTGGTGAAACATGTTAAATTTAAATCAAGGTGATAAATCAATAAAAATTTTCTATTATATTATCAACAAAACAAAGTTTTCAATAAAAGCTCTTTATTTAAAAACCGAGTGTTAGCACCATAACATCAGATATTGCTTCATTCATAAGCATTGGTGAAAACTGAGTGCTGGGGTACTAAGCTTGGTACCAGCACCGGTTGAAACGTTTTGGTACCTCCCAACACTACATATTATGCCACATCATAAAACTCTTTTGTCTGCTTCAATCAACAGGCCACGAACCAAGTTGAACAAAGGCAACCATTGCCGTGAGCATCGGGCCCACACACCACTGCTGAACATTAAAACAGTTAAAGGTACATTTTTCCTGGTTGGCTATCCTGTAAAACTCAATTTGCAACATTACTTCAGATGCATGTAGCCTAAGTGTTGCAAAGGCGTTCATTTTTCTATTTTTCTCCTTGTGAGAAACGGTTTTGCTACGTTACCCTTAACCTATGTAAACGTTGCAAAGGCTATTTCGTGTTGGATGCTCGAATATATAGTGAGAAGGTATGTCCTTCTAAGTTAATTAAGGCTTCACAGCTTAACTGAGGCTTCCCAGAAATACGTTGGACACAGACCAACAAGAAACAGCTTCACGTGACTTTGCCAAGCACTTACCACCACTACTAACGTGTTTTTCGTAGACTACTCAGCTATCAACTTAAAATTCCAGAGCCTTTCCAGGAAATTAAGCATCGATTCTTTGCATAAAATTCTAAATTTAATCCCATTACTGATTTCATAATTAAAATTCCTTGCTACTGTAGGTCCTATCACATTTCAGTAGAAAGCTCTTTTTGACGATTTTTCTCATTTAATGATTGCAACAAAAGTTATACCGATACCGATACGACCAGTGAATAAAAATCGCGATTATTTAAAAAAAAAATCTATTTTTTTTTTTAAATTTAAATCAGATTTTTTTTATTTATTTTCAGATTTTTTGGGAATTCAGTATATATTTTTTGGCCTATATTTTTCCGTAGTAATTTGTGGATACCATTTAGGTGAATGTTTACCGATATAATGTCTAGATAATAAATTTATAGTTTTTGCCAAATTTTGATTTCAAACATTGAGGTCAGTTTTTATAAACAAAACAGCAGATATTTAAATTTATAGCAGGCCATAAGATACTGGTAAAAGGAACTGCTTTAACTTCATTTTGATGACTGATCAGGCTTCAGAAAGTCATTGCCGTCCGTATGACTGCTTTATTTGTATGCCGAGTACTTTCCAAACAAAAAACACGTTTTTCGGACTTGACTGTTTCCTGGGAGGTATACTGAAAACAACCTTTCCAAACAAGTAGCACAGGTTGTCGCCATAAGTAGCTGTTTGCAGTGTTTGGTGACACTAATCTTAAGAGGAACTAAAACTTAAACCAGATATTTTATAGGGTGAAATTACTGTACTTGAAACATTTAACCAGTTGACTTGCAAGCACGCTTTATTAACTCATATTCGTCTTATTTTCACGTCCAAATCCATAATTTGCCCAAAATGTGACCGATTTTCAAGTTTGACTACACCCATTCGATACGTTTTTTCGAGAGCTATCCATTGGTGCTACTGAAAAGTTAGTAGCTCAAATAGTTTTTGAATTATTTAGCAAAAACTAAAATATAACCAAAAAATGGACCTTACAAATTTGTTAATCCACAGTTGGAAAAAAAAACCTATATCAAGAAAAATATGATTCTGAATACGCATTGGCTGTGCTATGGTACCAACTACATTGGTAACAGAGGCACTGTCAGAATCTTGGGTGAAAGTCATCCGCCGTAATCACCCTGTCTATTAATTTTGGTTGAATTTGTGAGCCCATAACCACAATTCTCCTTACCGCCGTCTTACCATCCCATAACCCTGCAACAATTCTAGTAGCTATCTATAGGCATCAAAGCATTCCATTTGATTTCAAGTTTGAATTCTGCTGCTGTACTAAATATTACGGCGCTTCACTAGAGAAAATAATGCTGAAAGTCAACGGTTAAAGGAAGAGCGCGATTGCTGATTTAAATCGCAACTGAAATCACCGATTAAAATTGGCTTAATTTAAATCAATCCACCCTGGCCAATACCACATGATATCTGTTTTAAGGATACCATTACAGTGAAGCTTCTATACAATGTTTGCTCAAGGGCTTAAAAATAAAAATTTTAACCGGATATGCTACTTCAGCAAGCATGGTTGGATCAATCAGAAGCCTTAAGAACTTCCCTGTTGTTAAGATAATTATAAACAGGTTTAACTGCATTGATCTCGTTAAGGACAAGACTTCCTATTGCATTTCCTCTCCAGATTCATGGCAATCTGCAGGCTGGGAACAACAAGTTTTCTATGTTGAAAAGAAGTGATATTAAAAGTGTAATCACATCAAAATTGTTCAGAATTGCTTAAAATACCAATTCTGAACCATTACTGCTACATTAAATATCTGCCGATTTACCAATGTTGTAGGTATCTGTATCGGTACAGACTTAACTGCAACCATTAACTACTGATGCCACTACCAAACACAGGTCTAGATTATTTAGCTGGAGTAACATACAGAAAAAAATCTGAAAACACCACCTAGCTTAATCCTGTTAGAGTCACACAGTCATTCAGCTGTATGGCCCATATCATAAAATGCCCATCTTCGGGTAAAAGCCCACAACTAGTTTTCTTACACGTAGGAAAGCATAAAATTGCCAAGATAAAAGGAAATTATCACAGCGATGAAAGAGAAATGTGCTGCAGGACATGTTATATGTGAGTAAGCGATGCAACATCAAAAAATAAAAATCAAGGTGGTGAAAATTATGGTTGCAACTTCATTACTGGTCGATTTAAAACAGCTGAAATCTTCACAGAAACATCACATTTTTTAATGTATTTGAAATGTGGAAGACAGCAAATTGTTGGATACGAATATCAAAACTTAATGACAGTGTTCCAGATAATCAGTAGGCCTTTAATGCACTCGTCCCTAATCCGGACGCAATCGTCAGTCACTGCATCCTAATCTGGATGCAATGACTACCGTATATTTCCGAATATAAGACGGTACTTTTTTTCAAATTTACACCATTAAAACAGTAGCATCGTCTTATACTCGCGTTCAAATCCATAACTACGTCAAATTTTGGCCGATTTTCATGTTTGAATACACTATTTCGAACGTTTTTCTGAGAGTTATCCAATGGTGCTAATCTCATGCCAGTTGCTCAAATAGTTTTTGGATTATTTAACAAAAACTAAATATGTATTGAAAAAAGCTTCAGGAAGCAGTCCTAAGGCGAAGCTATTGTGGGTTTTGAATGCAGGACTGGGGGAATTTACTAGTATACAAACTAATAAATATTATACCAAACCTTACAAAAGCCTTGCTAAAGTCACCCGTCTTATATTCGCAGCCATTTATTTTTTTTGGAACATGCGAGCCCAAAAATGCTACTCGTCTTATATTTGAGGCGTCTTATATTCGGACGTATACGGTATAACGATTCTGCCTAGCAACAGAACGAAGATTGTATGTTGTTGTAAGGAAGCCAGTATTACGTTGCATGTAACGGGCACATCACAAAATCAATTCTTTTTCCATTGTTTGTTTACGAAATTGTCAACATGAAATCAATACAGTGTACAGGCCAAAAACATTTAAGCTACTTTTTTTTTTTTTTAATTATGCAGTTAACGCAGCTTCTTAAGAATACTTACATCATCTATACTCTTATTGCTGTCATCTAAACTGGGTCGATGAGATCTTTGCTTGTGAACTGACTGAGGCATATTACACTTTGCAAATGATGCTGTTGCAGGATCGCCATCATAAGCGTCAGATAACCGACGGCACTCATTATTGCTAACGTCCGCAGAAGGGGTCTGGTGAGACCCTTTGTGCTTGCGGCGTGGAGGTACAACACTGGGACCACTAGAGCAACAGTTTCTGAGATTAGGTGCAGCACCATAGTTAAGTCTCCTATCAAGACCATGCACCATTTGACATGGCGAACGGCTGCCTGGTGCACCGACATAATGAGGGTTGGTGCGCGGAGCAGGAGATTTAAAGTTGTGTCTCTCACTTGGAGGAGTGGAGAGGTAACTCGTGCTGTCGGAGGAACTAGATGATGTTGATGGCTGACGTTCAGGCCGCGGGTTGTGTGTCACCACATCCTCGGCACTGCTAGTAGAGTTGCTGGGTGATCTGCTACCTGCAAACTTGTCTACCCGTGCCGGTGTGCTGTGTTTGAGGGCTGCTCTGTGCACCTGCGGGAAGTGATACATTGGATTGGCAAACGCCAGGGGCTGTACAGGATGGGTTGAAAGCAGCGGGGAAGACTGCGTTCCTTTTTCACGCACTACTGTCCTTCCGTGCTGTAGATTGTGTCCCACACTATTATTCCTGCTGCCTGTGTTGTTATTATTGTCATGGTGTAAAGCTGGATCAACAGGAGAACTTGACTGACTGTATGCAAAGGATTGGTAACCAGACGATGCGACGTTAGACAACTGACTAATGGACACTTGGCTCCCCTTTGGATTTTTTTCAAGTTCTCCCATCGCAGCAGAGTCCTCGTCAACAAATGAAATTAGGTCTAAATATTCTGGATTGCCATTAAGAAAACCTACACTGTGCATCCTGGCACTCACATTTGGATCACGATTTCCGTTACGGTCACTACCATCACTATTGAGCGCACTGAACAGAACGTAGTCGTCGGAGGTGTTAAGATCCTGAGCCGCACGTTTGCTGCTGCCCACCATGTAACTGGTACGAGGCAGAGTAGACGCTTTGGGCGACTCGAGCACTGAACACACATTCTCTTTCGAGTATTCCTCGCACGACACGGCCCGCTTGTTAGGTGGCTCCTGTTCGCACTGAACACTACTATCATGGTTTGCCGCTTGGAGGACGGAATTGGTTGGTGATTGGAAAGTAGTAAGTTCATCCAGAACAGCCTGCAGTTCATTAACTTCGTCACTGTACTGCTGCAACAACAAAAAACAATTAAGTTGGAACGTAGCAACTGTTGATTATCGGAGACCTCGTTTACACAAAATACAAACACTAGACCGACAAAAGTAAAATGATATAACAGAAATTCTAAACACAGCCAGACAGTTATTCTTCACCGGAATAACTATCAGAAATGACGTATCGAGGCTCGTTATTGGCGCATAGGCAGCTATTTTCATAACGCTAAGTAAGAAAGTTTTTTGTCGCATAGCTGGCAGTAGAAATTTCCATTAAACATTTTTCTCTCTCAGCCTAAGCAAATTTGTTGAAAAAATGTACAGAACCTAACAGCTGGATTTACCTCCTCATGAACTAGCATGCAGCACATAGTTCACTGCACTAGTTTTATTGAAAAATATGGTGAATATTATACAAATCAATCGTAACCGGCTCAACAGTAAACTTTTAAATGGCTGTTTTTTTTAACCAACCTATGCGTCAATGAACTATATACAGCATTAAAGACAGCTTTCTCTCTGTTGTATATGACAAGTATTTTTCATCGACGGTCATTTAACTACAAAAAAATACAGATAGAAAAAATAAAATGGTTAGTCATGACCCCCTCGCCTGCTCTTTTTTTCCTGTGTCTTCAGCAACTTTAAATCTTCAGTTGGCGAGTGTTTTTCCCCATTGTTGTATAACAAAAATAGCCTACTTTAAAACAATGTTTAAGTAACAAATAAACAAATAGAAACTTGCAATAATTTTTAAATCGAAAACGACTTCAAATACCAAAAAACTCGTTTTCACTCAGTAATACACGATGAGAAGGCTACTAAAATCTTTAAAAAAAATGGTAAACTTCATGACAGCTAATCAACTTTTAACGTACAAAATTTAATCTCTGAACGGCCTGAGAGCGGGAAAGCATAATCATGTTGACTAAAAGATAACTAATTATTTCAGATTTGTAACAGTACGTATGGTAACAGCTTCAAAATTTGCCATCCACACCCCCCCCCTTGTTTTTGCAATTGGAATACTCAGTCATTAGCATACCCTCAGTAACGATACCTCAGCTTGTATAGCTAACCTGGATTGAAGGAACCCAACTGGATTGGACACATAATTAAAACGCCATTCAATTCATATTGAGAATCTTGCAGTAGACCTATCCAATCACAGAACTAGGGAGCCACCGAACCATTACTACAGCTGTACCGAAGCAGTAGTTAAAAGTAAGGATCTTGACTGGCAGAAATCAGTTTGCCACACAAAATGAAAAAAGTCAGTTGAAAAATGTCATGTGTCAATTACTTTGAAAGTCAGGATTCATCATATCACATTTTCTCGTACAATTTCAAAGAAAATAAAGATATCTTCCCCAACATATTCCGCTCAAACAGCAGAAGTTATTGGGGAAGACGTCTTTATTTTCTTTGAAATTTTGCATGAAATTGTGACATGAAAGCCAGTTGTGATCAGTTTCAGATTTCTAATCGCCTGTCGTAAATATCAATAAATACAAATGTGTCAAGCAATATTCCCGCAAGTGTGCAAGTTGCATTTGATTTAGCAACCTCCAAATAATCAATACAGTACACAATTGGGGCAACCTTTACCAAAATTTGTGAATTATTATAGCTTACTGGTGCACACTATTAGATTGTATATTAAATGTCCATTTGGAGCTAAAGCCCACTTCTTTAAAATGCTTTTAAGTTCAAAATCGTGAAATAATGGAGTTAAACCCACCCCTTAAATCGTCATTTTTCTGCTGCAAATTTTACTAACAGCTTCACACATAATCAACTTTAAATAGCTTGTTTACTCAAGCATGTTTTCTAACACCTGGTTTCAGTCTAGCATTAACGCACTGCCGCATTCTCATTTATTCACGAATTTAGTTTAATAGATCATCCCTACTCCAAATGAAATTCCAACATAATTCAGAGTTTAAACTAATTTATTATGAAAATAAACCTTCGTACCAGCACAATTGACGATACAGGTAGGTAATTTGAGTTTGATGCGACCCCGGGTTACATGAAAATTGGTCGCAAGAACTTGCATCTAAGGGCTTCCATGCAGGACTAACAGAAACCAATGCCAATTTAGATGGAAGTTCCTGCGATCAATGGCCTTGTAGCCCGGGACCCACCAAACTCAAACTACCTACCTACATAGGAACTGTAATAATTTTGTAATAGATTAGCTTAACCCTTTAAGGACTGCACTTGCGCTAAGAGCTCATAACTGACTTGCAGGAAACACATCATAGCGTCTCACCCACTTCAAGTAAAGGAATGAAACCTGTGTCATTTCTTTCCTTAATGATCTGGCCTTCTTTCCCATTTTTTGTTTCACTGTTATTGCCTGGAAGTTTTCGATCTGACCTGTTAAAGATCTGTAAACCATGATTATACAGCGGGTGCATTTGGGCGCACCAGTCCTTAAAGGGTTAAACTGAACTTAGCTGAATTTGGAGGAGGGATGAACTAATAAACTATATTCGTGAATATGTGAAAATAAAGGCATTGCATAATGCTACATTGAATCTAGATTACGTATGTTAATGATTGCATTATCGCAGACTCTTCCGTGATAAAAGAGATTATTCTCGTTATTACCCCCAAACCCATTTTAGTTCATAACTAACCTGTATAGTTCATGAGCATTTAATACACGATTTACAGTATCAGTGAAGAGTTTGACAAAATCAGCATCAGAGATAGATTTTGTAAGCCAATATTTTTTTTACAGATCAGTTGACAGCGCTTCGACAGAAAAAAAAAGAGCCGACCGGTACTCCCTAACAAATAAACTTTTTTTGTTTACTCACCTTGATGCTTATTTTTCCAATAATTTCGCATAATAGTAAATGCAAAATTGATAGTTCCTTCCCTAAGTCGATGAAGCCATCAAATTCAAGATTATGTTGGTCTCGATCAACAGGGCTCTGATACAAATAAACAAATATATATATATTTAATAAGTTTTCATATAGAATGTATTTAACACTGGTGTTGAAACCTATATCTCGACGGAACAAATTTGCCCTTTATTTTTGTGCCTAAACTAACAAGTCTCACCGAGATCTGATGTAAGAAGCTCTTCATGGGACTCCATTCTCTAACGACAAAATCATTCATGAATTCCATGAAGTTTTCTTTTCCTCCAAACCTGAAAAATATGGAAATATTTAAGCTGGGGATCTGTTTGAATCTGAATGAATGGTTGTCCACAAAATTGCATTACAATATGTAGAGATGAGCTAAGTTGGTAGTAAGGCCATTGGAAAAAAAATTGTTGTTACTCAGGCCCTGCCTAGTGACCCGCAAAAGGTTATTTACGAAAGGTTTTTGAAAGAAATGAGCCTTCTTGCACATATGTTATCAAGCAAGCATTAGGTTTAGTTGTAGTTTGAAACAGTTTAGAAGTTTACTACCTTGGAAAAAACGAACAATCATACATTGAATGTTTGAAAAATTCCAAAAGACGAAATCACGCTCAAATTCAAAATAAACAAATCCTACTGAAGTTTACAACCACAATCTAAACATAAAGAACCAATACAGTATGAGATGCTAAGTTACTTATTTCAAACCGAATTTAAAAATAAAAGCCTGGTCACCGGGTGACTTTTTTAGCTTGTGAAAAATGCCCGAGAACAAAAATATTTTCTTTCCGTGGCCTAAATGAACTGGGGAAAGGGGATGGGCTAGCTTTAAAATACAGAACCCATGAAACCTGTGAAAATTAATTAAAGGACTACAGTACAACCTTTAAACGCAATATCCATACTCGCTCCACATTTACTCCACATGCAGTGTAGTCTCAAGATATATTCACCCACCATCAGTAAATTCGTTGCAATAGACCCATTTAAAAATATGGTACCATAAGATATTCTTGTGTAATGTTAGGATTATGTAATGTTAGGATTGTAACTAGGAGTAGCCCACATCAAACTTGCTCTGAGCAGTTAGTCACTGGAATCATGATGCCACCCCACTGAGCCTCTACAGGTAATTATTGGGCACATTTTCTTGCCGCCTTTAGTCCTATACGTGTAATGCATCACTTAAAACGAGCGAAGAACATTTAACAGAACTTCAGCCAGTACGCTTCACGTAATTTAGCAAAAGAGCATGTGAATGTGGGCCCAACAACTCTGCGCAACATGTAGAATTTTGTGTGGGATGTGTCAAAAATAATTCTTATGTTTACATTAGAAAATCGTCTAGCTGTTTTTATCCAATTATTAGCCAACAATAATCCATGGTAATCAGTTTGGATTGGAGTTCAGTTAATTTTTTTTCAAAAATGCATCAAGCAATGTTTACTGTTTCAACCATTTCAAAGGCATGTTTGGCAGTGTACGAATGATCCAAATTCTAAATAAATAGCTTTTTCGATCAAACAAAAACATTGGAGCACAAAGCATTATACGAGAAGTAAAGATAACACATTTCGAAAACAATAATTATAAAAAAAAACAGTTAAAACGGTCAACAAATGGTTATCATTCCCATCACGGCGACCATTCATTGACACATAGTAGGTTTCTTAATGTGCTCTTTAAATGTATTTGTTTACAAAATGAGCCAACAACTGGATTCAACACAAATGCAAAATGTACGGTATCCAAAATCTTACAAATCTCGTCATTTTTTGTACCGGATCACTTAAAAACACAGTATTTTACATTCCGGATATCAGACACTTTGGTAGCTTTAGCATGTATGGAATTCATCTTTGAAAAAGTTCCTTTACTAATGCATTGCTTCAATGTTTCTCTAGTCATATATATCACACATTTTTTCAATTTTCAACTGCTAGTTTTTTCTTCAGAAATTTTTAATACAAATATAGAAAATAATAAAATTTCTTTACTTAAGATACCATTTAAACCACGTGCCCAATAAATGAAATGCAGCAAAAAATTGACTAAGAACTTTGGTTTTAACCAAAACATAAAACACCATTTATAGCCGATTTTGGAAATCTAATTTGTAGGTTTGACTCCTTTATGAAACACAATTTTAATATAGCCACTATTTGGAAATCTAATTTGTGGGTTAGGTTCCTTTATGTTGTTTGATTTCGATACGTTCATTATTAATTCAGTAACAGATTAAGTCTGAACAACCTTGTACATTACATTTGTAGGGTAACCAAAATTTACTAACTTACCTCGTAAAATTGGCTAACGTCTGTATGGTTTTCGCAATTAACGTTAAATTCCTCGCAGCTTTCTCTTGAGGGTATTCTAAAATAATTTAAAGTCGCACATTACGTTAAAATCACATACTATCTAACAAAATAATTTGCCCACACTCGACCAACTAAAATATCTTCAACACTTGTTCTACTTCCGATTGGTATACCGTACCTTGAGTTAGATTAAAAAGACTTGGCGATAAAATAGCTGGACAAAGGAATCGAAGGAAGATGGAAGCGCTGATGACGTTGTCCACTACATCTTCTTTGTCAAGGTCAGTTAACCTTTGGCGCTGGAGATGAAACACTTCTCGGAGTTCACTGTTTAAAAGAAAAATATTCAAAATAAATAATAAACAAAAGTTCGTAACACAAGGGTGAAATCTTGTTAGGTTATGGTAATATAAATAAGAATATAACTAAACTCCACATAAAAAAAAATTACGTTGTTACAAAAAAAAATACCCCTTGTCAAGAGTGGGTGGGCTTAGTTTTTATGCGAGTAGAAGTCTATGTCAAATACACATTTACTATGGTGACATCCAGAAGGATTAAGAAAGTAAACTTATGGCAAATTTACGTAAAAATAGTTTTAAATTTGAAAAAAAAATTTTTAGGATTAAAGAAAATCAAAACTAATAAAATTCTAAAAGTGACAGGCATCTGAGATGCTTAGAATCAATTGCCATTAGACTGCATGAAATTAGTGGTGTTTCGCTAATGAATATTCAAGGACCATCATTTCCCCGGGTCGAAAACGTCATTGGCAACGACCTGAAGCAACAGCTAGGCAGGAAGTGGAAGCTGGATGAGCTAGAGAGTATGCTGCCCACCAAATACGGGCGGCCGCGAAGAGCGTCGGTTACAAATTTGAAGCAGACGACAACGATGTAGGAACACACGGAGGCCAAAAACTTTCGTCGGAGTGCCTGAGGATGGTGGCAGCTAGCCACCGAAAATTAGCTGGACATTAAAAAGTGTCCTCGTTGTGAAAATGAGCGGACATTTTCTCCATAATTCCAGTAATTATGACTCTAATAATATAAGTGCTTGCAAACCAATAATTTCAAAATTAACTTTTATATGGCAGACATTAATGTAAGCCTAGTTATGACATCACTTGAAAAATTAGGCAAGAGTTTAAGCTAATCGGAAACAAGCAATGAGAACTGAAATTAAAGCTATCATATCATAAAATACCTGGGAAAAGAATTGTTGGAATTCATGATCTTGCTCCAGGCCATTTCCACAGCCGCTACAAGGTTGTTTTGCTGTCGCTGTAGTTGGCTGTTGCTCACAACTTTTAAAGGATCCACCTATTAGCAAATCAAATAAAGTTTGATATTTCAGTACAAGAAATTCTGCACGTTTCAGATTAATCTAAGAGTACGGCTGTTTGATCTTTTTTTTTCTAGTAACTTAATGATCCAAGGAAGTCAGCCATCCAAGGAAAGAACAGGTTTTGAAAGGATGGTTTGAGAACCATCTTTTTTATACATATTTTTTTCCTATGGGCTCATTACTTCTTCATGAAAAATAGTTTGGACAAATGGAAAAATGGCAAAAAATATATTTCAAATGGATACTGAAACCTCATAATTCAGTGACGAAGAAAATACCCAGGTATATAGGTATTAGCTGAACGTTAAGGCTTAGAAGAACAGGCAAGACACCGACAAAGGATAAACATATTTGGAAGATTGTGACTAACAAAAATTACTACCGTAGTTGAATATTTGGGATACACTAAAAATTCAAATTAACAACAATATTCAGTTTCGTGAAAATAATAACTACACAACACTTGTAGGAGCACCACTTATGTCTACCATCTGCAGATGCTCGAAACTTTTTGGCGTGAGGTTTGGAGGGGATGTTATGCGAGGGAAAGTATGAGCCAAGGAAACCACCATAACCCTCCATCCAACACACATTTGGGGCCTTATTTTTTTTTCCAATTTATAAAAAAAAAATTATAAATTAATATGTGTATAGATGGACTAGCTGAATTTTTATCCTTAGTAAAGCTTGCCAAAGTGTCGTAATGGAAGAGGAGCAAGTGCTGAACGAAAAGCAGTTTTCAAACTATCCTGCGTCTGAACAGCACACATTTTGGCAGGTTTCTTTTTTCAGTAGCTGACCAAGAGGTCATCAGCTAACTTTAAGCAACTAAGAGACAAGCTTTCACCACTCACCCTCCATCACAGAAAGCAGACGTACACGGCATATCATCCTCAACTAACCATAGCGTAAGCCAAATAAAATCAAATTGAGGTAATGAAAAAAAAAAAAGGGTTTCATTACATGTTTTGTAAGCAAAAAAAAATCACCGGCTGAGGGATAGGCTTTTTTACTTATTTATTTTTTTAAGTAGCTCTATAGCTACTACAACTACAACTTTACCAAACTTTTGCGTAACTACAAGCGTACAGATGTAAAATAATTATGTCTCCAGTGGCATAGCCCTGGTTGCATCCAAGGCAAAATGTTCATGTTCATAAGACAAGAGGCAACGCATGCAAAGAGAAGAGGTGTACACTGCACATCTTTGTCTAAGCACTGCATGTATCTACCTTAAATTTACACCATGCGCCATGGCTATTTGCTGTGACGTGCATATCATGTGACTGGGCTAGTCCCTCAGACGGCCAAACAGCTTTTGTTCTTGTTCGTCAGTAATAACTCATGGTGACGTCACAGTAAACATCCGATGCGCGTTGTTAAACAATAAGTTTTTTATTTGTACTGCAAACTGTTTAAAGTAGGATATTTTTTTGCAAATTTTTTTTTTTATTAATTTGGCTCAAAAAAACACCCACCAACGGGGCCCGAGAAGCAAAAATTGTTTTTTTGTACTAATATTTATCACAAAAGCCCTTTATCCTTCAGATATATCAATGAACAAACCTCGCAGTCATCAGCAGCCAAAAGCATGGTCTTGATAAATTCTCCTAGCGTATCTTGCAGGTACTTGTCGCCAACCAACTTCATATAAGCTTCCATAGCCTTGGTGGCTAAAGAATTGCCTCGGAATGTCAAATGTTCATCATCTATGCATGGAACAACAAAAATGTTAAAGATAGAATTTCAAAAGGAAAAAATAGGGACAATGTAAATTAAGAAACATTTTTGCAACTTCACGCTTACCAATACGCTCAATATCGGCCAGAACAATGTCCGCTAGAAATGCTTTGGCACAATTTTCTCGTTGCATGATGTGGACAAGTGTGGTCGCAAATTCTTCCTACACAGATAAATAAATACATCGATGAAATATGTTACGTCTTTAAAATGAATCCTATTAGCACTCATCAAAACGTTGATCTTACCTTTGCTTTAACACCAATGATTGGTTCTAGCATCTCACACAGCGTCAAATAATTGTGCTTTAAGTACTACGAAAAAATAAAAAGAAAAAACGTTGTTAAGCAGTTGGATGAGTAATTGTCGAGATTATTTCACAGATTTCTATTTCTTCAGTTATCAAAACTGCATTAATATTTAATCAGTACAACAGTTTTTTGTTTTTTTTACGATTAGTCTACCAAAAAATGAATCAATTTCTTGGCCAATTTTTTTTAGGCATGAGCATCCAAACTACAAACAGTTAGTGACTTAAGGGTACGGTATGTCTTACAAATACAGCAGTTACCATACTGGCCCGAATATAACGTATTGTTTTCGAATTTGTTCCATTAAAACTGCACCGTCGTCTCATATTCACGCCCAAATCTATAACTGGGTCACATTTTGACGGATTTTGAAGTTTGAATACACCATTCAAATCGTCTTTTCGCGAGCTATCCATTAGCGTTAATAAGAAGACAACTCAAATAGTTTTAGAATTATTTAGTAAACACAAGTGGATCATAAAAATTGTTGTCGAGTCCACAGTTGAAAAAACAACACCCCTGTACGAAGAAAAATGTGATTGTGAATCAGCATTGGCTGAACTACGCTATGGTACCAACTATATTGGTATAAATCCATTATCAGGATCTTGGGTGAAAGTCGTCTGCCTTATAATCGTGCCCATTTATTTGTGTTGAATTTATGAGCCCAAAACCGTAATTCACCTCATAATGCAATGCTAAAAACTCGTAACACGGCATAGTATTGAACTCTCAGAAGCAACCCAGCAGCAAAAAAGTCTCTTTTAATGAGCAGAAATTGGTTCAATAGCAAAGATAGTGGAAATTATACAATTAACCCTATAAGGACTGCATTTGCGCTAAGGGCTTATAACTGACTTCCAACTGGAAGTTTTCGATCTGACTTGTACAAGAGCTGTAAACAAAGATTATAAAGCAAGGCGCATTTGGGCGCACCCATCCGTAAAGGGGTCAGGGTTCATACACGTTAACATAACAGAATTTCAAGGATTTTCCAGGAGTATTTAAAGAAAGATTTCCAGGACTTTTCTAAGATTCTCTTTTTCTTGGGTGACCGATATATATTTACTATATACTTTTACGAAAAATTAAAACTGACACAGCAACGTAGAATTACGAACTTGACAAGGAAAGCTTTGGTGAACTTGGAAAAACAATATTTTTCCATGAGCCTACACTAATTTTCAGGAATATTCGGGGTAAAATAATTTTCCAGAAGATTCCTGAATTCCAGGAAGAGTACGAGCCCTGTTAAGGGAGCGATGTTAGGCTATCTGCTGTGTGTGTGGAAGCTTTAGGTTGGTTACGGGATGCCATGGAACATTTTCCATACACGCTATCTTCTACCAAAAAATACTTCATGTTAGAAACCAACTGAGTTTGCACAATGTTAAACATAACCTACTGCAAATTCAATTTTAAATGATAACACATTAATGTATTAACTGTAGTGACCCAAGAAAAGTTCGGAGTTTAAACTAGCATTTCAAACATACTGAATCACGTAACAAAAACAAAATGGTGAAGAAATTTACCATTGCACTTTTAAGGAAAATTAAAGTCCTCCACAGTAGAAAACCGCTCAAAATTCAAAGAGGAACTAGTAAAAGACTAAACGTATTATGAAGATTTTCTATAGGCATATCGACTCATGACGTTACTAAGTCGTCCTATCTTCATCAGGCAAAACTTCAAACACTGCTTATTACAAAGTTGCATAGTCCTGATGCACTCATTTCAACCCTCTCGAATGTCAATCCAGTAGCAGTCGCCACTTGGCCAGTAGACCATACAGTAGAAAGCACTCGCCATTTCACAATTTCTACTTGCCACATACCAAATACGTTCAGCACGATGCATGGTTTTTCTAATTTATGCTTTTCAAAAATTGTAAAATTTTCTTTAACCCCAGTATCAATGCAGAAAAAGCAGTATGAGTAACGTAGCCCTTAAAAATCTTAGCATAATGCCGCAAACCATTCGTCTATAACTTGTACGGTTCCCAAGATATGGCTCTTTCAATGTCATTGTCTATTGCTTGTCGCTATTTTGGAGAGTAAGGCTAAGTTCCAAGTCGCCACGGCTGATTTCCATTCACCAAATGGCGAGTGGCGAACGACATTGGAGAGGGTTGACTCAGTTGTAGGAATAATTTGAATTCACGTGCATAATGCATTGTTGCCTCCATCTGTTGACTGTCGAAAATTTGCACAATACATTTAGTACTCTTGTCTCTCTTTGAATTTGAGCGTTTTTCTACTGGATGGTGAAACAACGAAATGTGCCGCACTCAAACATATATGACAAGTGCTACACTCAACAAACGTACCTCTAGAAAGCGGGTGTAAATGTGTAATGGTAAGATGTTCACGGTTTGGGATTTACACTTAATTCGAACTGCAGGTGGGTCCTTATTGCTTGATCCCTTTTCCGATACTACAGGATACCTAAAAGAGTAACACATACAGATAAATGGAAGAGGTTGGAGGAGTTACAAGATCGGTGAATAGCACATTGTATTACCCGTTACGTAGGTTATCATATTGATATGTAAAAAAGGTCGTACATTTATATACTTTTTATCAAAATGCCGTCCCCACTTTATAGCATTTTAGGAATATGCTAGACAGGATAGGAACACAACAAAATGTATTGTTCATGCCTGGCAAATTGCTCTTCAAAATGACGAAACAACAATAGGGGTGTAATACCGTTCTCATTATGGCTTTGTAGACATGAAAAAATATCTGAACTCATAAGCTAGGAAATTCTTTTCAAAGTACATAGAGGCTCAGGATTCATTACGGTTGCTATTGCCACAAATTCAACAGAAAAGCAACGATACGTGACTTTCTCAAAGAACTAAACACAGAAAGCCAAATGCTCAACAAGAGTTAAATAAATATAGATGCAAACCTATTTACATTGCCTTTTAAACTAATATGCCAGACTGAATGAGCAGGGAATTGAACCCACGACCTTTGAGACCAAAGGCCGAGGTCCTACCGCTAAGCCATATCGGCTGTTGGATTCAAAGGTCATGGGTTCGATTCCTCGCTCGGGCAGGCTTACATATAAGTCCAAAAGGCAACATAAATAGGTTTGCATATGTATTTATTTTTTCTCAAAGAATGGTCAGACAAATTCTTCTGAATCTTTTTCTGAGGTATGTGTTGTTGAAGCTCTGGATAAGCCAAAGCACGTAATGATAGCGGATAAGCATGTAATGCTAATTAAGAGCAGGCAGCAGTTCAAAAAATGTGCAAGTGGCCTGTCACGTAAGTGTTGGTAGATGTTTGTGACAGTAGGTGTCAGGTGATTGTAATACATCTAAAATAGAGCTACATTTCCATGCTTCATTGGTCAACCTATTTGTAAAATACTAACTCTCCTGGAGGTAACTTGCCAGATGAAAACATTTTGTAAATAGGCTTTTCATGACAAGACAACACAATTTAAAATTCAAACCCATATACATAAAAATATTTTTTTTTTTAAATACAGATGGCTGACATCCTATGCTGGAAGGGAATCGGACACTTACCACTTTTCTATGAGATGCCGACTATTTACAGTATTAACAGGAATTCGAACAACACCTATAACAAACAGAGAAACAAGATAGTATCAATTTGCTATAATGTTAGCAGGCATGGGATACGAGGAATTCAACACACCTATGAGAGTATTCTTTTCTTTTTTCTTCTTTTTATCTGCTTCTCTGTATAAGTTGACAACGATGGTTTGTACTTTTGGCAGGTTGCTGATAACAGAAATTTAAATATTTTAAAATAAATTTAATATTTTAATATATTTTATATACAAATTTTTTTTTATATTACCTGAAGTCAAAGTGCTCTCCCCAAAAGCACATGTCTCCCTTATGTTTGGATGAAGTCCGTGCGTACAATACTTTATCCAAGCAGAGCTCGCAGAAATACCTAGAACAAACGAATTCGGGGTGAATGGAAGCAAACATTATCTTCAAAAACTAAACTGTTATGGTTGCCTGAGAATCAATAAAAATGAGTCGCAGGGTGCATACGAAAACCTTTTTCTTTTTAAAAATTTGGTAACATGGTTAGGGAACATACACAAATTATTTAACACTTAAAAATGTCAAGTTGTAACTTGTAAGCAGCAGTTAGAAAAATAATTTAGCTAATAGAATTCCGAAAATTAGTGTTATGTACCACTTCGTCGTAATTCTTTCCCCAATCATAACAGACGGTAAACAATTTGCTAAACTCTATCCTTCTCCTCCATGCTTTATGTAATTTGAAACGCTCCTTATTGACTGTGTTTGAAGCCTGAGTTGTTTACAACAATGAACGTAATCTAAATGTGAACTTCACAAAGATGAACTGCGCTTTACTATATTCCTTTTGGGGTGTTTACAGCATCATCCAGACTATTTTTGGCAGCGAGAAAAACTGAAAATGTTGGTGGACAATAACTGGAAAAAGTACATACAATTAAATCACATCAAATATTAGTGAACTGTTGCTGCAATACTTTTTATTCTCAAGTTTTAGCACATCAAGAAAAATTCCTTTCCAAAATGGTTATCAAGTTATCAAAATTTTGTAAAAATGGATGTAAAGCTTTGCACCTAGGCACAAAACAGTGCTGCAAGATTTTCGATGCTCCTGTAATGAAGAAAATGTCAATAACGTAAATGTAAATATTGACCTGGCTGAAAAACCTCATCATTTTTACTTTGAATGTTCAAACAATTCAGATACTTGTACGCACAAATTCAAAAATAAATCAAAATACTCTGCATATGCCCATTGAGACTTCTCAAATACAGAGGATTAGATTTATTTTGAATTTGAGCCTACAAATATATCTGAAATATTGACCTGCATATGATGCAATTCTGTATTTGATACAACTACTAATAACTCGGTCTACGCATTCACTTTCAAACCTTGTATATACCTGTTCTATTCGCCACAGGTTAATACCGTAAAATAACCAGGGCAGCACAAATATTGGTAAAGTTTAATTTTTTTTCTACTAATTTTACCCCAAATTGACTGACTTTGGCCTTCAAAAACCCAACTTCAACAAATTTTTGAAAGCTCTGAATGATGAATTCAGTACAGTAGCTTCTAGTCATTCTTATTTACCTAAAACAGATTCCAAAAGTACGAAATTTGCTCCCAAACTTACAGACGAAATATTACATAAGCATTAGCCCCGAATTCTGAAATCAAACTGGTAAAGGCACAGCTTGCTTAAAAGACAAAAACAAAAATTTTATTGTATCGGTACTGCTGTGAACATAACTGCAAAACAATCGATCGCTTCATTGTCTGCCGATCCGATCCTATCCACAGTTAAATCAGCCGATATCAAAATGATCATACGCATAATGAATCAGACAAGATTTTCAGGTATTAGCACTTAAAGTGGTACTATCATCGATTGAAAGCAGACAGAATCTGACAACATCTAGCGCTATGTAGTACTATCTAGCTCTTGCTTGCACCAAGTGCAGGAATGCATAACGGCATTTCTTTTAACGAAGCAAACAAGCCACTACATCTTTAATTATTGAGTGAAAATTTGGTTTGTCCTCGTGCACCTAGGAGTAAGCTATAAAGATCAGTAATATCACTTCCGCTAGATGGCGCCATGGTATTTCCGTCCGCATTTCAATCGGTGATAGTGCCACTTTTATTAGGTTCAATGTTTCAGTTTAACACACAAACACAAGTTATTACAAAAATCTGCTGCATTCACCAGGATCATGGTTTCAAGAACATCTTTAAGTTCATAAACTGTTGTGCTTTCCATAAATTTTCTCAATCACTTCTGGAGACAAGAACTATCAACGTGGAATTTCAACCATTACACAGTGAAACCTTTAAAGTAGTGTTTTGAAACGTGAAAATACGTTGAAGGAAAATTGGTATCCCTATAGATAACATCTACACCCCCATGACCAGTTTGCAACTAAATTCTAATTACCTTTTCTTTGCAGCAATTCCTTTGGCTTCTAGGATCCAAATTTTCAACGAGTGATCTGTCCGACTTGCCTTTTCCTGATCAGGCTTCATTGTCTTCCTGAGGCTGGCAAATAGAGAAATACGAAAAAATTACAAACAATCCTAATTAAAAACACTAAACCAGGGAAAGTAAAATAAGGACAACTCTATTCCAGTGTGACTCACCTCTGGATCCACTTGTCTCTTTCTTCTGCGGTGCGGCATGAGTAATAGCGTGTTCCAGCGGGGGATGTCACCTGGAAGCAATGGTCTTGTCCCAGGATGCTGCTGTGCAAAGCCTTGATTTGGATCTCGTCATTTAAATCTGTTGTATGCATCATCTTTTGACTAGATTGAAGGAGGGACTCGTGGGATCGAGATGTGCGCAAACGAGATGGAGTTAAGCTGAAAAGGAAGGACAAGCCAGTCAACAAAATTCCTGCAGTGGTTTTACCTTTATTTTAACACTTTAATATACCTGCCTTACAAATAAATTTGAAAAATGTGCGTGCCTGAATATAAATGGCTTAGTCTGACCAACATTTAAAATAGGAAACAACTTTCAGTTTCTAAACTTTTAGGACTTATCCTAATACCATAAATCTCCTATTAACGTCCCTGGTATAGCTACGGCCCACCCCCTAAAATACTTTTAGGGTCAGAAATACTGAAATGACCTAGTTACAGTCCCCCTCCCCACTGTAATTTTTCTGTTAGAAATCGACTAAAAGCTCCATAAGTTTAAGGAGATCAATGTTTTTATCCCCTTAAATCGCGGTTTTTCTGCATCAAAATTAATTAAACGCTTCATGCATAAAGGAAACTAAATAAACTAAATTCGTAAATGAGAATAAAGGCATTGCAGTAATGCTAGAATGAACCCAGATCACGTACGCACAAATGGTCGCATAAACAACGTCGACTTTTCTGCGATGGAGTTGGGCCTAAACACCCTCCCTGGACATTAGTAATATTCAAAAAAATTAACTATAACTTTGTTGTGCTCACCCTCCCTTTTTTTTATCAAATTAATTTTAACAACCCATAGGTATTTAATAGAGTAAATCACCTATTAACAGCCCTTGTAAAGTATGGCCCACCCCCCTAAAATGCTTTAGGGTCAGAGATGATGAAATAACAAATAACCTAGTTACACCCCCACCCCCCCTCCATTTTACGGTGATTTCAGAAGATTTAAAGTAAAATATTTCGATACTTTGTATCTTAAGAAATTTGTAAATATCTATGCAACATATTGACAGAATTCGTAAATATCAATGCAAAGAATGAAATACAGAGTGAAGGATAGAGGGTTTGTACGATAGGCAGATGTTGACTATAGCCTTCTTTTAAGTACATTTTAAACCTTTTATCGTTTTTTTTTTAATTTTGCTGGGTGTAAGTAGGTACCATGTACTCCTTTATTTTGTCCATTATGCATTTTTGTTTTTTCAATAGTAATGTCACGAAAGCGTAGTTTTTTACCGATAAATTTTCTCAATTACGAGTTACATTCCGAAGAAGAAAAAATACCAAGTGCTTGCGCGGGGTGTTTTTTCCAGCTTGGGAATGTAACGAGTGGATGAGAAAATTTATCGATACTTTTCACTAGTGGTATTTGAAATGAGAATATAGCATCTCTTTCAAACATCACTTCAACTTGCATAACGCGGCAGTGTTTCTCACTAGAATTCGCAATTCGTGTGTGCACGAAATGATAAAAGTCTACAAATTGTTGCCAGATGCACTCACTGGATCGTTTAGTGCTTATACGAATGGTATTTTCTACTGCAGCCTTCATGAATAAAGTAGTTTTGTTACCCCAACGATCCATAAAAAAAACTTACTGAAAATGAAAGTAATTTGCTGTGAAAGCAGACAACTTGTAGGACGAAGTAGCTTGTCAGAGTGCGTAAATCCCAGTAAAGACATGTTTTATTTTTAACGAAAATGTTGTTTCAGAAGATTTAAAATACAAAATGATCTGTAACAATACTAAGTTTAAGATAATTATTATTAATTTATTTTGCACCAGTTCTGACTAATTCAAGTACTGCATTATATTAAATGCACTGGGGGCTGCCTTTACCGCTACGCTTCATATAGTTACGTAGCAGCGATAGGCCTAATGAGAGCGGCCTAACGTGCTTGGGCTGCCATTTGATCTGTCACTAGGGTAACCCAAGATTAAGCGCACATCGCCGGGAACTCAAATAATGTATCACTTGACTATCAGGAATGTTGTATACGTTTAGAAACTGGTTTAGGCCTACCAAATTCAGTTCTTATATGCTTTCGTTATGCGGCAGAAGCCAGGATATCAGGCGAGTCAATAATAAATACCAAGATGGATGGTTCAGGCCAACAGTTTAATATGATAAAATACAGTGTGGTCGTTTAATGGATGTCAAAGGAGGCATGATTGGCTGCCGGCTGCCATTTATTGGCTTCCCATTGGTTAATTGTCGTTATGAAATCACGAAGATATATTTTCAAAACAAACACTTCATTCATATATATATATTTTTAAACAAATTATTGTCTGCTCAATATATAATGATCGCATACAGGAAACCAAATTGTCTCCATAACTCATTACTGCAGGTAAAGAGAAAAATAAAGCAAAGAAGCAAAAATTGTACAGCCAAGTTCAGTTAGTAAGTTCTTTAAGGTTCTTTTGCTGCTCTTCGTCATCATGTTTAACTACTGTTGGTTTTATTTTATCAATTCCATAATTCTCCGTTAGCAATTCTGTTACTGGTATTTAATTGGAACTCCAGTTAAAAACCCATAAAAGAATTTCCGATACAGGGTTATAGAGTGGCAAAACAAGATAAAATCAACAGTGAAAAAACACACAATAGAATACCTTAACGAACAACAGAAAAGCCTCTTTTTTAACAAACTTTTAGACCTCTATCAAGATGTATAATTTTTGTTGTTTTGTCCTAATTTACACTTGACCTCTAATTACGGGAATACAAGTGAAACCTATATTTAGAAGTTTCGGCAATAAAAACTGCCATGTTAAGTTAAAAGACTGCTTTTAGGTCAGCTGGAAAATAATCTGTTTGAGTGCTTTCACTTTTGCTAGTTAAACCTTACTTGCAATCTATCGCTACACGTACACAAATGTCTTCAGTCATCACGACCACTTGCCTTTTATGATCATTTTATTATTTTTTAACCTTCACCTGACGTAATAATGTGCAGTGAAGCACTCACCTGTCATTTCCCACAGTTCGCTTGCGTTCCAGCTTTGTCACACTCTTCGTCCGCTTCAGAGGGTTGCTCTTGAACGAACGCTTAGAGAAGAAATTCTGGAAAAAAAATAGTAAAATTAAGTCTGGACTGCAAGAAAGCTATCACATACTAAGTAAACTCAACGATTGTAACTGTTGGCCTCTAGGAATCAACTTCTCCCAAGCTAAATCCCACATTTCAGCTTTTACACCTTTTATATATATACTTTACGAGACATTCTACAATTTGTTCACTGCCTCTGGCTATTTCACGCAGTATTCATTATAATGAGCTTACTGGAGGAATAAAGACCCAAATAATGGAAATCTGTTTAGTGTGCGTGAGTAGCACCCAAGTCTGTCTCAGAATTGCCTTATCATAACCACGAACTTAAAACTAAGTTACGTTGCTAAAAAAATAACAGGTATGAGGCTGTGTAGCCTATGTAATTAAATATCCAAATGTAAGTAATTCAATAAAATGATGACAAACTATCTGAAAATACTGGCAACCTATTTCTACTGAGGCGAACATAACATTTGGGGGACAAGTTTTACACGACACCACAATGAACACAATTCAGTTCACTTGAATGTTCGGTGGAATAACTCTCAGAAAAAGTACACACATTTGTATAACCTCAAGCTGACGTTGTCCACCTTCATCAGAAGAAAAATTTCTGCGAGAAAACGAAAATCACATCATGGGGTTGGTGAGTTTGAATTTCCCTCGTCCTTACGGATACCACTGATCTTTGTTCATAGGGTGATGTGGAAAACATTTTTTCCGAAATGACAAACTATGTCCAGACGAACCATCCTGATTATACTCGGTTACTTGACACAGTTGTCTACGATGAAAAGTGGTCTTAAAACGGGAATCTAAGAATTCTTTCTGTGCTGTATGCAAACATTTTCATTATTCTTTTCATGTTTAGGCATGTTTATAAGGCATAGAGCGGCTTACTTATATTGCCGTAAGAAATTTTAATTTCTTTGTTTAAAATGTTGCTGCTATGCAACAGTTTTCAATGGAGTTTCGAAGTGTCAAAATGGCTATTTATTATTTGTTGTACTACACGGATTTTTGCCAGATGATATTTTTCTGCCTCACCCCTTACCACAACTAGTTTTTATAATTTTTTTTATGGGCAGCCATTGCATCCATGAATTGTATTTCTAATAGTACACAGAACGATTATAATTTGGTGTAAATTGAAGCGATTCTCCACATGGTTGGCTATGTGGCAAACACATCAAGGATTGAGTCTCTCCAAAACAACAAACTTGGGATGGGAAGAGAGGAGGGTCAGGGAAACGGGTCACATGGCGTCTCTCATCCATGGGTGATGGCCATCGAGGTAAGTGTGGGAGAAAGAAAAAGACATGGGAAGAAACAGGGAATGAAAAACACAATGGCTCGACTCAAGCACTTTCTGCAGGCTTTGCTATAACCCCTTTGATTTTTGTAGGTCTACTTCTGCAGGATGCAGCGACCAAACAACATATTAAAAGGACATATACCTTCTCTCTACTTTCATGTATCCTGCGAGTACATAGCATTTGCTAAATTTGCATACGTTTGAATGAATGTAACAAAACAGTTTCGGATTTGGGAAAAAACCGTAAAATTAAAGCATTTGCAACATTTACATATGTCTGAACTGATGTCACAGAAATGCAAACATGGAGGCATGCACCTTTAAAAACCGGTTATCAGATTTAGTAATTTAGTTTATAATTGTCCGAATTGATGTGGTTGAATAACTGGGGCTAACCAGTGTTTACAGTTTGACAATTTTCATCCAGTTTTTGATAATCGTACGACCACAATCTCCCACAAGCCAAATTTGAAATTTAGTCATTCCACCAGCAATTTTATTTGGGCCTCCGTTATGTGTGTATAAACAGTCCAGGGTTCGAGTCCCTGTTTGGGTACCAAATGGCTTTTCACATCTGTAAATGTGAAAAGCACCCAAATGACAGTTAACACTACCTCCACATTTAATCTTTATCTGACAGGTAATTTTATTCGGAACTCAGAACGTGTTTAATCCTCATCCCATGCATGAGCCACTCCTTTCTCCAGATCACGAACCGGCACTATGGCTCGATGATTATGGTACACTACTAACAATGGCGAACCACATTGGTTGTGGCAACCGGCTAAGCAGCACAGGATGGATGCAACAATAAATCGTTACCGGTCTGCCATTTTCGATAAACGCTTTGCATTTTATTGTGTTAATTAAAACAGTTGGGAACCTATTGGAACTTTTGAAGCTTTATCGGACTTTAAAAAAATTGAAATGAAAGCAACAAGGCTACCCAACAGGCTAGTCTATCATAAATAAAAATGGGCTTACTGTTCACAACTTGTGGCTAGTCTATCATGATAAAAAGAGGGCTACTGTTCAAAACTTAAGTACATATGTGTATGCATTCTAGTCATCATCTCATATCCGAAAATTTTGCGGATCAGATGAAAATGTGACTTAGAACAAGACAAATGTATACCCTATAAGAAAAAAAAGCCACGTGAGAACTATGTAATATGTAAATGCATATACTGGGTGGTCCATAAAGTACTGGAAAATTATAGGCCCAAAATAGGCCTAAAGTAGCTTCAAAGTTCGTTCAGAATCCAAGAATCCGGGACATTATTTCTTTCCTTTTTTCCCATTTTGTTTCATTTAGAATCCATATGACATGAGAGATCCGAAGAGATCCATGCCCACAAGCTGTGAAGACCTAGTATAGGCCTAGTATTAGGCCTATGTTAGGCCTATATTATTCCAGTACTTTATGGGCCATCCTGTATATGAAACCACATACAATACTGAGAGATTTTGAATACTGATAAATCGGTCGACTCAGTAGTTTTACTTTGGTTAAAGTTCATGACACTGATTTAATACTCAATGGGTATGTGGGTGCCAGTGGCTTAACTGCCTGAAGAAGACAACCAATAAAGGTTGTTGAAAATTCGCATGTTTTGACGTGAAAATATAGAGAGACGTAAAAAAAAGCTACCGGACCTCAAATAATGTGCACCCGCAAACAAAAACCACACACGGTACATGTAAAAGCTTTTTTTTTT
>JAHWFP010225071.1:0-36736 GCA_023313725.1 Lithobius niger | reverse complement strand
TTTTTTTTTTCAAAATAAACTTCATTTTTAATTGTTATAAGTTCTTTTTGCAGACTAACTTAATTCGTCCACTGAAAGTATTTAGAACTATTTCCACCTGTCTTTCTTTAATGGAACAAATTAGTTTTTTTGTCCGAATTCAAGTCATGAGCAGCTAGCTGCTTGTCCACCATGCACCCATCTGATGCAATTAGTGTAGGTGTCAATATTATTAACCTACATTTCGCTCAATTGAGGAGCAAAAACATAACCAACTTAAATTCTTAATTATTAGCCAACTGTTTGCCATAATTAAGGTGGTGCACCATTAGCCTACCTTTTTTGTACTTTTAAATGGACAATATAAAAAAGTCCAAAACCATTGCGGTAGTCCATTCATCGTTTTATTGACCCCGTGCTCTCTGGTCTACTTTTGTTTCTCTCTAATTGGGAGGAGAATCAACGGCCGATTCCCTTGTTAAAAGCAGACATATTCGCAATCAACTATAAGAGGAAAGTTACAGCCTATGCTCAATCTTCGTCACAAACTCAATTATGTTACACAAAAAAAGGGCATTACGTTCAAGTTGACTCCCAAACTTCTACGAAAATCTGTTGTTTGCATGCTATTAAAACAGTTGAAAAGTATCGAGACTCGTATCCTTTCATGAAATGCCAAACAAGGTGGCTCATACTTGAACGCGTTTCTACCAGAGGTTATTTATTTTTTTTTACCTTTTATTCATGATTAGGCCTACCAGGTAGTGCCATAGTTTAACGCAGTGTAGGGACAGTTCTGAGATATGCTAAGTCTCTCGTCAGTTAACTCTGGACAGCCATGCATTACTTCCCAAAGAGCCTTGCTATCCGGATCTGTTTCTCAGTTTGTCTTCCCTCCGAAGAACAAAAGATTGTATATTGTACAAGATTGTATAAGATTGTATATTCAGCAACAATTGTATTGTAAAATTCCTTTATTGTAACCATGAACTCACCATGCCTACAACAATGTATAGCATAGCACAATCTTTAACAATGCCTTGGCATCCCCACTCCAAAACTGTCATTCCATTACCAGCTATCCAACTAGTTAAGTAACTTTTCGATATTGACAATTAGAAATTCTTCCTCCCCTTTTCCTCCACTAGTTCCAATTTCAGTCAGCATGCCTCCAAAACATCACATATTCATCCCCATCTCATTAGTTGCTTTGTAGCAGATTAGGCAGTGGCAGGCGATTCTCCTTACCATCTAAATCCTGAACAATAAACATCATAGCCCTAACACTACTTGCAATTCTTCCTTTAGTTATAATTCCGCCCGTAACCCAGCCTTGACGCTATAGCAGTACCATACACAAGACCCCCTAAAGTACAGGGACAACTTTGAGTAAAAATGCACAATAGTTTTAGAGGACATTTTTCCTGGGGTCCTTTTTTTTATTATTATTTTGCTCTCAATTTTTACCCTTTTGTTCCCCTTCCTAAGCCTTTTTGCCATTGTCAGGCCTTTTTACCCTTATTAGGTCTCCCCCCCCCCCCTTTATCGGCCCCTTGTGACATCTGCTGAGGCTTTTTTCTTAGCCTTTTCAGCCCCCCCCCCCCATGTTCAGATCTTTATTGTTTTCTACCCTTTTTAGGCTTTTTCTTAGCACCTGCCCGCACCAGCAATAATATAGGCACAAAAAGTTGTTATTTTCTTTAAAGGACATTTTTTGAAAGTGCAGCTGAGATAAAGCTTGTTATGCGACTCCATGGGTTGCGACAGTGAGACAACAAACGAAGCAGTATGAAAACATTGCTTTGTACTAGACCGGCAAATGTTATGCCGGGAACAGCTAGTAAGAAAAAATAAGGCTCAGCAGCTGGGACTAAATACAGGACCAAGGTGAATTTTTCAATCTAGACTTATCCCAAGGTACACCTAGATGACATGCTAAGGCTCTGTGTCGCGATGCATCTATCAAGTGACCTGGCTAGTCCAATCAGATGGACAAACAACCTTCCAGTTTGTCAATGCAACTCATTATAACACAACACTGCAGCGACAGTTCGTTTAGATGCGATGTACCACCTGTGGCTTCAGTGCAGTACTCATTTATTAATTATTTATCTCTATGCACTCACGCTTCATTGGGGTACCACACTGAACTGCAACAAGGTTTTTCCAACAAGTGTAAGTGTGTAAACATAATTAATTAATAAATGAGTGCTGCACTGAAGCCACATGTGGTGTATCACAACTAAATGAGTCCAGCCACTAACAAAATGAAAATGCATGCAATGTACTTACTGTAAAGCTACCACGTACTTTTTTCTACCTTATTTTGCTATTTGGCTATTTGCACTTGCTTACTCAAGATACGGCATACAACTGAACACGGCATGGTCAAACATGTGTTTTGAAATAGTCGAAAAAATGGTTTACTATAAATTAATCTCTACTGAAATCATTGTTCATGCACGGCCTTCACTGCAGTCAAATGACAGTGACCTAAATAAGGGAAATGAAATCTTTTTTTATGAACTTTTAATAGCAAGAGGGGGAAAAATAAATACACTAGGCTATCTCGATAATTGCGAAGCACTCCATTGTTCTCCGAAGGTGATAGACTTTTAAGGAAATGAAACACTAATTTTATAGCTTAGAAGAAAAAAAGGGTGCTTGGCTTTACTTACCAAAATGAGCTTTGCCTGTTTTCTTACTCTAACACGCTTTGGTGGAAGTAAGGCGTGTCAAATCCAGTGTTAGGCATAAGTCAATTCTGGACTTAATCGTAGGTACAATTACACCCAATTCAGGCCAATTCCACAAAAATCAAATCAATTATATCCAATTTCAGCACCAAAAGTCACCAAAATCGTCTAAATTTTTGGCAATAAGCTAAAGTTTGCTAGAATTTTCCCGAAATTATGCTGAACTTAGGTTGATTTGGTTGGAATTGAATGGAGTTGGTCAAAGCATTTAAGCGGGAATTGAGTGGAATTACGATTGATCAACATCAAGTAAGTGAATTGGAATTGGTGTGAAGTAGGAAGTAACGAATACGGCAATGCATTGAATTACATTGAACCATGGAAATGACTTGGTTGAAATTGACTCTTGACTTTATGAATTTAAATTGAACTGCTTCTCAGTGGAATTTACGTAAAAATGGATCCAGTTGACTTGCTGTGCAGGTAATGAACTCAAATCCAAAGAAATGGAGTTACACCTACAATCTGAATGCCAAGAGGATCATTTTACTTTGGTCTGGAACAATATCACAAAGTTATTTATTATGCTATTACCAAATGTCCACCAATTTTACACATTGTATTGATAAATTGGTACGCAAATTTTCGGTTGATCACAATGAGTACAGTGCTTTTTGTCTTCAGCTTTCATTAGGCTCAATGGTCTTGAGATCTTGAATCTCAAAACTTGTATTCCGAAAGACCTGTGCGCCTGATGGACGCTGAAGACAATAACATACTTGATCAGCTGCAAATCCTCTTATCAATTTATCAATATAATGTGTAAAATTGGCAAACATTTGGTATTAGCGTAATAATTAACTTAGCAAAACTGGTCCAATGCATCAATGCTGGAAAAGTAATGCTTTCTCAAAAATAGCAAATGTTTCGGACAGTCTGCATATGTAGACTGTCCTTCTACTTCATTAATGGCAGCAGAAATAGAAGGAAATGGTCTAATATTCATGGCTTACACTCCAAAAGCGGACACTATATAAAGAGTAGCATAATGAGTGCCACAGTTAATTCCGTCATCCTCAGCAACAGGCAATTCGGACAACCTGGACTGAGACAACTATGCTTCTTCTAACAGCCACGAGACCAACTGCTGTGTTGCTTACATTCAGACACACTTCAGAACATTCAGAACTGCTACGGACGGAAGGCAAGTTCCTTAAATATTCCAACTAAGCTACCCGCTTAGATTCACCATTAATATCTTAATAAGTCGTTTTGACCAACACTTTTTAAAGAGCCATGCTGCTTTATTTCTTAGAAAAGAAACTTGATTTGCAACACTGAGAGCACTAGCTAGCTTGCGTTGGTGACCTTGAATGTTGAAACACACGATACAGGAAAGCAAAAAATTGTGGCTTTTTTTCTTGTTATTGTTAAAGTAGGCTAGGTTAGGTCAGTTGCCTTGGCTCAAATTTAACCACGCTGGGTAAGGAGTTTCACACAGGCTCGCTTTTTTTCCCCCTTTTGGCTTTTTTCAGCAATTTTTTTTGCCTATAGTTGTTTTAATGGCACAGTAAACAACTGATGGAACACGCACGGAACAACATTTTTGGGATGCACCGAATACAAAATTTGCCAAATACCAAATATACAACCGAATGCTTAACTTGCCGAATGCCATACACTCAACTTGCCGAATACCGAATATACAGCCGAATACAGAAACATTCGTCACCAAACAATTTACATATTCGGCAGACTACCGAATTATTCGGTCCCCCAAATAATGGCCAAATACCGAATTATTCAGCCGAATACCTGGAATTTAAATATATTTGTTCATTTTCTCTTTTTTTAGGAATGTCGGAAGACAATTCCCTACAATGCTTTGCTACACGTTCTTCCATTAACACAATTGCATAAATATATACTAAAAAATATTCGGCCAAATACCCCAACAAATCTAAACGCTATTTGGCCAAAATCAATATTCGGCTGAATACCAAATACTTGAATTTTTGGCCGAATAATTACTGAATATTTGGTTCATCCCTACAACATTTTACGACACATACAAGTTACTAATACAAATTGGAAATGATTTTAAGCTACGACCAAAAAAGTTTAATGCCAGGACCTAGCTAATACTTTCAAGTAATACAAGGCCTTGCATTTTTTCTAAACCAATTTTTCTTCTTCAAGCACTTTCAGGGACTTCAAGCACCTTGTGCGGACCCTGTGTTAAAGACGCTTTGATTTTCTAACTACCTAAATGCTGCTAAAGCAACTGCAGCTCAAGAACTCTGACATGCCTAAGATAAAATTGTTGAAAGCAAGCAAGCAGCATACATGTAATGTTGCTGAGCCGTTCACGCAGGAAGTGATTACGTAAGCTGGGCAGTTCTTACGAATGGCAGCGTTTCTGTTTTGGTTGAGTGAAATTTTTGTGATTTGTAGGATTGGAATCAATGGCAATTAATTATTCCTTACCATACCTTTGAAGTAAGGATAGTAATCACACGCAGTCTAATCTCAAATACACTGTTTTTCAAACACAGAGTTTAAAATTATATTTTTAACCATAATATTTCACTCTCAAACATTCATTATTGCCGTATCACGTGAATGCAAAACAAAGAACGACCGACTCTTTCAGACGAAATGCACGATTTGTAGTTATTAAAAATAAAAACTGCCAAACTAACGTCTTTTTTAACGGCTTTTTAACTGACAGACAATTTTGCTAGGAAATACCTTGAATCTTTCACATAACACAATCAACACGAGTGCATTTCCGAGACCTCTCTCTCCCCAAAATGATTTGTCAAATCAAAACAAATCTCATAAAATGTTCTAAACTAATCCGAAAGGCAAACGTTTTGGAAAGAGTACTTACACACAAGCTGCTGGCATAGAAGTGAATTAATCATGCAGATAGCTATAGCCTGCACAAATATCAGCCTAGGCTTAAGTTAAACAGTAAACTATATTTGATCAAACAGTACCAATACTCGAAATAAGGACTTGAATTTGTTTTTTTTACTAATTTTACTTTTTTTCTTTACAAGTCCCTCCCATCAATAATGGTAAAGATTTTGACTTTGGACACAAAGAACTCCCAACCTAAAAAAATTGAATAATATCAACAGCAAAAATTATGTGGAGCAGACGGTCCTTAACCTTAGTGTACTACAGGAGGCAGCTTAATAAATACCCAACAAGTTGCATAAAACACTTTTTTGGATTTATTTGAAGGTACATGCCTCCATGTTGGGTTTTCTGTACGGCTGTTTTGCAACATTCAAACGCATATAAACGCTTTTATTTTCCTTGTTTTTTCCCCGGAGTACGACGGATTTGCTACATTCACTCAAAAGTATTAAATTTTGCAAAAGCTATTTATGCGCAGGATGCTCTAAAATAGGGAGATGGTATGTCCTTTTAATTTTTTTCCTGACAGCCATAATCTTTTTCATACAGAAAACTCTGTATTATCACGTTGCAACTAAACAAAAAAACGAAATAAGAAATAAACTTACAGCCAGCCTGGATGGCGTGGACTCCATGGTCCTTGTGGTGAGCACTGGCGTGGCGGGGGCACTTCCCCGACGCTCGCTGCCCCCGCAAGCCTTCTCGTATGAAGTGTCTGTAAAAGAAACCAAGCACAAAATGACATCCTACTTTCACTGACAACATCCAAGACACAAGTAAACGCATGGTTGCTTCAAAGACTTTCCATATTTCACAGGGTGTGGCAAGGCTGCACGCACACGCCATTCCCAGCACCCAAATCCAGCTATTTCAGCCCAAATCCCCAAAAAAGATAAATTTGTTTTTGAGTTGTCTGTAACACACATGTAAAGTTATCCTGGTTAACCAAGACCCATTTTATTTACTTTACCTTGATTTCCAGTTAATTTGTCAACCCATTAACTTAAGTTCTGGGCAGGGTATTAAGAAATGTATTTATATTATCATTCAGTGCATGTTATATAAAGCACAGTTTATAAAGCACCATTCAGGAATTTGACAGTTTATCATTAAACTTACCCCTTCCCCTCACCCATCAATAAAGCAAAACCATCCATAATGCACACGCCAATGCTGTCTGAAATACGAGCGAAATTTATATGGACACCAGCATAAAAATAAATAGTAAAATAAAATATGTATGCGAAATACCGTCTCATCATGAACGTCACTCTTTGTTGAACATGATGAAAACGGAGGAAATCAGCCAGATTTGTAGGGTTTTTAATACATTTTTAGGAGGTTTGCAAAGCTTAAAACGATGAGATCTGCTGAAAAGTGGCTTTTATCCTTGTATTAAAGAAACAATTGTTTTAAGTTTATAAAGGACTAGGGCTAAATAAATATTCTTCCCTTAGTTTTTTGACTTTGCAATAATTTTATTACAGGGGAAAATTTGGGACAATTCTAAATATAACTTTAGAATTGTATTGACTCCTGTGACGGACACAGCCTCCATCTTTTATGGAGACTTAAAATTGTATGCAGAATAATTCGGAGGCTAAAGATTTAGACATAAATCACTGTAAATCTTACAGGAGTAAACACAATAACACGACCAGCGTAAATGATACTCTGAAAATGTCTTAACATTTTGCAAGCCCCATGGACTTATATTTCATACAGTAGTCCGTAATAAAGACTTAACCAAATTTTAGCCAATTTTGTTCAGGAATTTAAAATTTTAGCTGCTGTGTGTCCTTTACTCCTGTAAGATTTACCCTATGCAACGACGTTGCTCGGGCCTTTTGAAGTTGTTTACTTCAAGTTTGTTTTCTTTTATTGAGGCGGGGCCTTATACGTTTAATACTGGGCATGTGAAATATATTAGCGGACTGGTTGATAACGCAGATGACATGATGCATGCTTATACTACTTTGGAATATTCAACAGCCGATATTTCTGTTACCTTGCTCTTTCAAACAAAGGATCAAAATTTCATGCTATCTTCTACCAAAGTTAACACACACTTTACAACGTGTAGCATTAGGCTACGGCTTGTATTTAGCATTTTTCTCCATCTTTTCATCAGTCTACAAGCAAATTATTACAATAGCCCACTTTATTACCAACTTTAATCGAATTTAATAGACTCAAAGCAATTTGGGTTTAAAACTGAACCACGAACAACTAAAAAATAACCAGTTTCTGCTTGCTTCATAAAACAATCACCAGTTCAGTTAGTCATGCTAATTTTTAAAAACAAGTGATTCAATAGTTCCATAAATGCCGGATTTCCTTGTTTGTAGACTAAGAATCGCTATCAAAAGTTTTGCCTCACAATCTCGAGGCATGTCAACAAACCCTACAGCTTTCGGTAAATTTCCTGGCAAAAGCATCATTCAATTTAAAGATAACGATGATATAAAACTTAGTAATTTGGTGTAAAATATGCATACATAAGTCACAACGAATCATGCTCTCAGTTGCCAACACGGGTAATTTTCATATCACGGCCAACACATGGTATTTAATTTTTTTCGAGCCCCTTAATTACAATATTTCACGCATACATTTGCAGTTTTCCCACGAATTTTGGGCTGTATGTTTTAACAAAATTCCACACGTTTTCAGTTATGGTACATTATGGCACCAACGTAAACATACAATTATCAGAAGAGTCGATTTTACTTAACATTCGTAAAAAAAAAAAGTTAGCCTATGCAAAAACTAAAAGAGTTTTTCTAAATTTTTATTGGTTATTAAGCTGCTGTAACTGCTGAGACGGATTCATTTTTTAAGGATCGCCTAATTTACTTCAAGTTAATTGGAAGAGGAGGCCTATTAACCCTAAGAGAATAAAAACGAAAAAAAAACTGGTCATTGGGCAAAAACTAATTCCCGTAATTTTAGATATCTTGGAAAGAAACATTCCATTCACCACTGTTATCGTCGATTGCAGATTTTCCAGTTTAGATATCGGTTTCGTACCAGAGTTTGCAACAATAATAGCCAGTAACACTTGTGGAGTGAGCTACAAAGATACTATGGGATTTCACAGTAGGCCTGTGCGTCTCGTGACCGTTTCGCTTAGTTGGGAATGACTGATTTGCGTTTTCTTGGGCACATGGACTTCCAAACCAGGGCGCCACAAAGCACAAAAGGTAAAGAAAATGAAGCAGAAATGAGCATTTTGAGTTGTTTATATATAACCATGTTATTAAACCAGTCTTGGTACAATGTTATGTAACCACTACATTGTTTTAAGCTGGAGTAAAGCATAAAATGAACGTCCTTCACAACATCAGAGTACAGCAAACATGGTGACATTTCATTGCTGTGGTAGATTGAGCATTTGTAAGTCATGTAAAATACGAAGCATTGGCCTACTTTTTTCTGTGTATATCAAACAGCTAATCAATAAACACTAAACTCTAAAATTGAACACACAGTGAAAACTTAAATAAGAAAACACAACAGACCCAACAGTGTGGATAGCTAAGAATGCCACGGAAATGAACCCAGTTCTTTGGGTTGGCCTCCAATGCACTAGGCGGCCTATTGCCACAGTGCACTGGCTGTTCAAATTGTTGTTCATAATACCTTAGCGTTTGACAATGTTGGCACCATTGTGTTTCTTCGCTTAATTCTAATGTACAGTTAATACAGTTTAATACTAACTGTGTTTTCACACGTAACTTCTTGGGTTTGTTTTGGTACGAACTGCAGTGTTTATGCCACAAATGATTGTACAGACATAAAGAGAAGTACAAACAGCGCCAGTTCTTAGTGTTGATGGTTGCTATTGCTAATAACAATACTGATACAGTACATCTAAATTATTCGTCGATTTGTCCGTCACTCAAAAAGAATGTATTAATATGATCCACGACATAGATAGTTTAAACTAGACTTTTCAAATTTTTCAGAATTTTCACATATTTTTGTTAACAGAAGCTGTTAGTTCATCAGCCTCTTCTTTCTATCTGAAATGACGACTTTTTACTTCTACAACTACTAATTTTTTGTCTTTGTTCGTGAAAAAAAGAAATTGTCGAATTAACGTCCCTTTCAACTATAAGATTATCGCGTGAGTGACACCGACAATTTGCTAGGAAATACCCTTTGTTAATGATATCAAAGGTTTATACTTCATCTGAGAAGTTACGTTACAACGAATGCTTACGAATTTGACAAAAGTTATTCTCAAACTGACGACTATGATGTAGTTCAATCAACGATTTAGTAACTTCCAGTTCAGAAAAACAAAATAAAAACCCGTAAAACTTTAATAAGCTACGAAACTGATCTCAAAGGTCCTTTTACATTTACAACTATAATCAAATGGGGTCAAGAAAATATATGCAAGGAATTATAGGTGAAATTACCCTCCCATTAGCCATCCACTTCGAAAAGTTTGAAGACCCTCTTGGGGTTCCACAGAGAATGTTCTAGAGGAGTCAACAGGGAATCCTCAAAGGACTGAATGTAACTACATTCTGACGAACGACTCAATCAAAGCAAGAGTTCAGGGATAGAGTTACAATAGGCTCTCTTTACAACGAACAAAAGAGTGTGCCAACAATTGTTCGTTATACAGAATTGTTCATTATACAGAAAGCTCCTCTATAGCGTGTGAGTGAAGTGATACCAAAATACCTTAAAAAATGTACAAATCCAACTAATAAAATCAAACTTTATCTACATTTTGATTGTACTGCAGGGACAGACAGTGGTTGTGGTTCAATTAGCCTTTTTCGTCGTTTGGTAAATTCATAGCTTTCTTGGTAGATGTGAATGTTTTGCAAATTGGTTCCTTGATCAGAATAGTACTATGACCAAATGTCTATAAATTTTACACATTACATTGATAAGCAAATTTTCGGCAAATGACAATAAGTGCAGTACCGTTTGTCTTCAGTCATCATCAGGCTCATGGGTCCTGCGGAACACAAGTTTTAAGTCTTACATTTTGAATTTCGCACTGCTCTAGTCAATAGTCGAGTTGACAGTGGCCCCCTCTCTGCGTTCGTTTGAACTGGAGTGGGCCAAAAGCTCGTCCATTTATCGGCAATCAGATTATCAGGATGTATTTTCGCACGTGAAAAACCTTTGACAATACTAACAAGCTCAAAACCGGACAATACTGAAAATGAGTGCTTTATACGGATCTGTTCCTTATACCAAGAATATACTGGAGGATCTAACCAAGTAGTTCAAAATTGTTCTTTATTGGTAAAAGTTCCTTATTCAGGGGTTCTTTATAATGAGAGTCTACTGTACTTTTTTTTAATATTTTTTTTTATTAATTTCTTTGAGCCTTAAGTCAGCCGAAGCAACTTGATGTTTGTATGGCTGAACCGGCTCAATTTTGAAAATTACCAGACTTTTAGAGAATAAGTATCTGGTAATGGGAGGTGCCAACCCGGGAATTCGATCCGAGAAACCTACGATCATCGCAGGGGCCGAAAGATTGTCCAGAATTGTTCCCATAGTCCTCTCACGTTACCATGGCTGGCAATCCTGGTGGGGACTTTGCCAAGATCCCCTTTCCAGGGGTTCGACCAGAAAATCTTTCTACTATTATTCCCTGACCACGCTAATTAATAGCTATACTATTCTCCCCTACCTCCCCCCCCCCCCATCAGGACAAGCCTAGGCAATAATAATAGCATTTCACCAGTTGACACCTCATATATTAATATATTATGCGTATTGTGTGCGGCCTTTCATTGTTAGTGGTGACAAGGTGTGTGTGTGTGGGGGGGGGGGTGTAATTCACACAAGCAATTCTCTCAAGTTCCTAGGAGTAGCCTTACCTACCAAATTACATCAAGTAAGGTAAAGTATTTTTCCTCTACGGGAAGAATGAACTGAAAATTCTTTCCTTAAAACATGTTCCTCCAGCTAGAAATTCTCCTGATCAAGTTAGTAGATTATAGCCTCGACCTTGAAGATAAAAGCCATGTCAACCATTTCCAAATTAGCCCCTTGATCATCCTAGTATCAATTATTAACTGACAAAGGACTCGTTGTATGCTAGGCTAGAGTTGTCCAGCACCGGGCACAGCCTTCATCCATCACCCATCTGTGAGCTGCTGCTGCTACTCGGGTAATAATGATATGCTGCATTATCGTATCGACAAATCCCATTGTCACGCAACACAATTTATTTATTTTTATTTTTGCAAATCGAATAAAATAAAACCAAGGAGGGACGCGGTCGCCAGCAACACATTTCTTTCTTTCTAAAGTGATGAGAACTCCCGGCAACAAACTGTCACCTGAGCTGAGCTGGGACGCTACCACAGTTGAGGACCCACGAAATTATGCTAAGCACTAGTGGTCATTATTGGAAGAATCAATGCTAAGTATGGACTTGTTAGGATATTCGGTAATTTCCATTGATTTATCACATTGTTGACCCTACTTTACAATATTAAGCACAAAACGAACGATCAACAGCCGCTGTCCTGACCATTTAACGTAATTTGAACACCTTTTTCATGTTTCCATACATTTTGTTTGCTTTTTCGGCCAATGGATGACACTCGTCCTAAATCCTTCCTGTTTAACGATGTTTTTTTTTACCTTCTTGTGATGGCAGAGATTTACTTTTTTGGGAAAAAGAAACCGGGGGGGGGGGGGGAGAGAAAGGAATGAGAGACTGTTAAATTCTTTTTGGAATGGATCTCATTGGCTCTTAATACGTGTTTTTGTGTAAAATAGAGCCGAGAATTGAAAAATACAAGGAATGGCAGTCAACTAATGCAATTTCCTTTAACTGGTGCCGCTCATATGTACAGTGTTGGACATTGAATTTTGAACACTTCTTTGCCACACAAGCATTGATGCAACGCTTTTTCCTGGATGAAAACTCCAGTGTTACGTGAGAAAGATGCCTCATTCGAATTATCTATATCTTAGAAAAGTGTTCCAATAGTTCGCAGTTTTGTATTTCAACAGTGGAAAGATGTATAAACAAACATTGGCATCTGCCAATACGTAGGATCCGTATGCAAAATTCAGTACAACAGTTGAAGTGTTCACAATTCAATGTCCACTACTGGACAGTATTGTATTGGACACTGAATTTTGAACATTTCAATTGTTGTACTGAAGTTTGTTACGGATTAATCGTTCCTGGTAGACCGTAGATGCCAATGTTTGTGCAAACTTCTTTGCATTGTTGGAGCAGTTTCTAAGCTACAGATATTTTGAATGAGTCAAGTTTATCACTTAACAATTTTAAATCGCAACAATGGAGTTTTCGTCCAGGAAAAAGCGTTTCAACATTGCTTGTGTAGCAAAGAAATGCTCAACATTCAATGTCCAATACTGTACTGTACATAGCTGAAACTAATCTTGTTAATGGTGACAACAGAAACGAACTAATCTTGATAATGGTGACAACAGAAACGAGCTAAGTCAAACTTATTATTTTAAAATTACAATCCCACCATTTTGACAGAAAACGATGAACAAATTCTGAAATGTCGTTAAAATCAGAAAATCAAAACTGCTTTTTAGGCCTACATTTAGGTCTCAAACGTTTACACAATTTTAAACGGATTAAAGAATTAATTCTTATCTCTTTTCTGGCGTAACATAAGCGTAATAAGCAGCGTGAGCATAACAGATAACACACGTTTCGGAAATTTGTGAGTCGGAGTTTTATACTCCACAACACGGCAGAACAGTACCATCCAAATACGACAGTTGGTCATGAAAACTCAACACTCACCTGACTCGGTGAAATCACCGTTACCATCGCTCCCATCTGGAACTCCTAAAGAATCCAGGGCGCCGATACCGAAACACCAACAGATCAAGAAAGCCGCCAGATGGGACAATCGATCAAGTTCGAAGTATTGAGAATCAATAACCCAACTTGCAAACTTCGGTCACGCTATCATGCGGTACTGGTGCCGTACAAGTTGAAAATATTTTCAACAGCAAATCTTTTTGGCCCATAACATCAAGCGGGGGCGTAGGAGGAAAGCAAGGCCGAACCAGGAAATCTGCAGCCACTCAACGGAAAAGGCCCGGCCTACAAATTCTCAAAATGGCGTTAGTTGGCGAACAAGGCGATCACTCATCCACACGTGCGAACAACACTTTCCCCTTGCAAGTAAAAGGGCCCACCACTGAAATTGAGGGGCGGGAGAGTTCAAGGCCACCGAGAAACACCACCTCAATACTCGCCTCAGATCTTCGCATCCCACATTCCTACGTTGCCAACAACGAAACGCCCACGATCGAACCATCTACCAATGAATTGGTTCAAACTGCTTCAAAGAACGAAGGAAGGATAGCATTCTTCATACCAAACCGGACGCCATTCATATGTCGACGAGTCCAAAATAAACTTTGAGGGAGAGATAGCCAAGAAGTCAGGCAACGAGTGAGGGGCTATCGCGAACAGGGCCAAACCAGCTGGCAACCCCCACCTCTGCCCCGACCCAAACCAACCCCAAAACAAAGCACGTGACCCCAAGTACCCCGAGGGAAAGGAGCTCCCCGGCACGCCAGGGAAAGGGGGGGGGGGTGTTTTATCACGATGTGTAGGAGAATATTTTGGACAGAACCCAAACGCAGCTCAACTGGTGCAAGCAATCAGCTGACACGAGAAACCATTAAGTTTAGGATCCGTTACTCTATCGCGAATGCCTCTGGGTTGTTCTTGTAAACAAACCCGCGGTACAGTCGGTGGAAGTTACAAGGAATCGTCTCGCGGCAACCCAACACGCCGAATTCCCAAACGCAAAACATCTGCCATTACGTGAGTCAAAACAACTCAAATAAAAATGGTAAACACGAAATGTAGGAATGATGGCGATGACGGTCTATTTGTTTTTCGCCAAAGGATCTGTTTACCTAATGGTGTATATTGTCAGACCAAAGAAAATTACAAATTAGTTTGGCGTCCTAGTAGGAACCCCGTAGCAGAATCTTCAACAGTGAAAAGCTGGTGCAGACAAATTTGGCTAACAATTCCGTCATTTCTTTTTTTTTTGTTTTACCAATTTTGGTGTTTCCAAGCACCATTTTAATCGTTTCGACGAGACATTTCATTGGTGGGAGAGAGACTCCCAAATCAACAAACATGTTAAGATTAAGAAGATATTCAGCGAAAAACAATAACTTGGGGTTATTTTCCCGCGTATTGTGGCAACAACAAATTGGCTGCGGACAATTTTTTTTCAAAAATTCGAAACGGACGGCAGCAATTTTAAAGAAATTCATGCCAACTTACCTGTGTTAGCAAGTTAGTTTTGTCAAGAATTTATTTTAGGGATCCATTACAGAGAAAAGACGAGGAGAATGTCAAGTTAACTATACCAGGAGCTTCCAAAAGCAGTCTCTCAGTGGGGCTTGCTCATACGTGGTGACAATGAAAATCCAGGAACAAACTAAAAGCTAAGTTTATTTGGACTAAAAATGTTTGTAAGTTGTTGAGTTAGGTTAGGTTAAATTTCATGCAGCACGGCACAATTTGATATTAGTAAATATGGCCTACTAGATGGTCTCGGGTCGTCAATTTGATGCTATGGCGAATTTACCCAATCTCTTACCAGGAGCGGCATAAAGAAGATCCAACAACAATATATTGTTCTACCATGGCTAGTAAACTATATGAGCAGTGGCATTTGCCGTCAGATTGGCACCAGTATGGGTTTTGGACGGCATAACTACAAGGTGCTACATAAAAATGGAGGGAAAAACAACGGAAGAGCGGATTTCTTAGGCTTAAAATAACGTTGTCTTCTCCAACAACAAAAATCGCGCGTTTTAGGTCCAAGAAATCACTCTTCACAGCATCGGCTTCAGTATGACGTCCTTCTGTTTCTCTCTGAAGTGCCCCTTGCAGCTAACCCATTAAGGCTCCACCACAGAGCTATATACAATAATACTACGTCGTGTCACTGCTCTATACGGCCCAACCTACAACAATATTGGTGGGGTTAGACAAAATGGTTGCCACGAATGACCCATTTCATTTGTTCGAGGTCTGTTCGGGAATTGGCTAAGCAAACCGCATCGGTGAATTTTTGTACGGAGAGTCACGAGGCCCGCCCTCTACTGCCAAACAGCGGCAACTGACAAAAAGCTTCGCAATTCACTAATTTAATACCAGTAATCACCCGGAAAATTTCTGTATCTTTGTCACAAAGCTATTAAATTTCTCAACTGCACATAGCTCTTCAGTAAATAGCGACATGGTCGTTTAGCCACGAAGTGTTTCAAGGAAAGCAGATTTTTGTACGGAGGGTGTCGTCCTCGGTTGACAAAATGCGGCAACTACACAAATCAATCAAATCAGCAGCGCTGTCGGCAACCATAGTCCAACCCAGTTTCGTATGCTATTTTTCAACCAAGATCAGGTTGGTACACTGTAGTAGATCCCTGGTTCAACGTTCGTACGAGTCCTGACCCCATGCGGCCAGTTGTTGAACTCGTGTCCATTTTACTTTTGTGGAAAAAGTACGTTAAAAATTAAGCTGTGTAGGTTTTTACCTAATAATTCGCAAAACGGGGAAGGCCTTTTGCTTCTCGAGCCAAGGCCGACTGGAGTAGAAATTGAGTGTTTTGCCTCCCGACGATAGTTCTCACGCGTGCCGGGAAGTTAAAGTCTCTTAGCACTGCTTTGATAAATTAAAATTTTGGCGATGCACAATAAACAGCGTGGAGACAGAAGCAGAAACCTGTTGCTTTTCTCCCAGACGACCTTGTGCAAACGGAGAAAGTGAGTGTTACCATACGAATACTCTCACGTCCTGCTGCCGTGTATGTTATTTATTTGCTTCTGATCTTACTTAGTCATCACACAAAAACAACTTCGAAGGTCGACATTCGAATCAACCTTTTCAATCTGACCAAAGATTCCGGACAGTAAAATAATGGCGACACTTACGCATTACGTCTAATGTCTTAAGTTTCTGTAGGATCATTTTCAAACAATAGGTTTTACGAGTTTTCTGGTGATTAACCAATCAATTAATTTTACTGCCCCTACACAAACAGTCGAATTTTCACGTTAATTTCACGTCCGAGCTTGCCAAGAGAAATTTTAGAATTGTGATAAAGTAATTTGCGACTGCCGAAGTTATAAAAAAAAAAAAAAAACAAGCAAAACTACTACATAAGCTGCTTGGTAGTAGCTTTTGCTGACTTAGGCTCGAAAATTCGGTTGAAAACAAAGTTATCCGAAGCACGGCCACTCCGGCCGGTTGTGTAGAGTCTTGTTGGACCATATTATCGCAACAAAAGGATTCGTCGGTTAGGCACACGAACGGATCGGAGTAACCAGACTCACTCGACGCAAAGTTGTTCTGAAAATTCGAACCTTTGGACAAGGTTTTGTCACTGAAGCTTATGCTGGATTTGAACAATGAATCCATATTCTCTCTTAATACAACGACAAACACAAACAATTAACATTTGAACAAGCAAAAACTAAGCTAAAATCAAACAAACCTAAGTCATATCCGTTAATAATGGTTGCTTCCAAGGGACTTAACCCCCCCCCCCCCCCTTTCCCATCATCCTTCTTATTTTTATCGCACCCTAAGGAAAAATAGAATCGGTGAAATTTACAAAGTTCGGCTGAATGTATGTAACAATACCGGTGTGACACAGGAAAGCCAATTCAGCATACTGGACGCTACAGTAATTACGTTTAAAAGAAAAGTACACGCGCAACAGCACGCATAAAGGCCCCGCGGTCAAAATTTATGGTTTTTAAAAACAAAGCCCAATGGGATTTGAAACAAGAGCATCGGCTGATTATGGGAACCAGGTTTTAAAGACTTGAGATGCTGTCACTTCTAAAGTAGGTCTAGGTCATATTAAAGCTTTAGTTACCTAATCCAACCTTAGGCTACACAAGCCGAGTTGATTGCTAACGAAAATGATGAACAAGCAGAGTGAAAAAAAAAACAAAAAAAAACAGTTTTGATGGCGACGACGCGTCCAAATCCCAATCGGGACTAGAACTAGAATTGATCACCACTGAACTTTTTGTCATATCAAGCTAAGATAAAAGCATTGTTTTGCAAAACCCTCACTTACCCAAATCCACGTCCAAACGACAAAATCATCCAATAACAGAAACTCCAATTAAGAAATCAAAAAGCGCGAAAACCGACGACATTTTGGCTCCTGCAAAAAGATCTATTAATTGCAACAAACGGCAGTTAGGCCTACCAACAACCACTCTTTCATCACCGTTGTTTTGAACGCCAGGTGAAACAAACGGAAATGGACCACCTGGCCTTTCAGCAACCGACCGTTTCCGCTTCAAGAAATACTTCGCCAATAAACGCTGCACATATCCCGCCAATATTCAAGTCAACAAATAAAGTTCATAAACAAAGGCATGAAATTCATCCTAATCGTCGAATTCATCTAACGACACCGAGCGTTCTCCTGATGCGGTTTCCATGGCAACCCAACATTTTCCGAGATCTAAAAAAAGCTAGCATACACCCAACGCCAACGTGTCATTGGCTTTGAAATAATTGACATCGCCAAGTCATTGTATGCTAATGACGATGTTAGGTGTGTTTGGGTATATTCAATTGCTGTACGATTGATATCTCAAAAAAAAAAAAAACCGTAAAAGAAGTTGGATTTTGCGGCAAGAATTATGTGGCTGCAGATAGAATTTAGTATAATCAAAGGAATGAAAACTTTGAAATCAAAGTGGTGTCTGAAACGTTTTGGAAGCAATAAACTTGAACCCAAACTAAAATATTTAGTACTTTAATAATATAAAACACGACTAAATATAATACATCAATGTCGGATGCTCGACAGTAAGCTATAGGTTGCAGCAATGGTCACGTTTTTCATTTAATATTTGATCGCAACTAATGTAGCAACTTGGTGGCAGCAATTTTTGTTCTGATATCACTGCTTTGTCTGGCTTAAACTTGGCTGGTTCTTTCATCCTTGTGGGTTTTGTTTTAGATATAATACATCATTGTCGGATGGCAGACAGCTAACTGTAAAGGTCTACGATACGGCGCCATGGTAGAATAAAATATTTTCCGTTGGCTAGCACCATACATTACAAAATTAACTATATAACGCATCTTACCTCTTCCAAGCCTACACGGGGCCCTAGCGGTAGTTGTGGCTATGAATACCTCTGCTAATGCTTTACCTTCGAATCAGCACGGAGGTAAAGTATTAACAGACATATTAGTAGCCGTAACCACCGCCAGGGCCCCGCGTACTCTAAGAAGACTTAAGATGCGATATCTAATTAACTTTCTAATGTATTCTGCTACCCTTACTCACCACAACTAACTTTCCGTGTATGCTTTAGATTACACTGAAAATTCAAGCATTATATTCACTGGCATCAATTTATTATTATTTTTAAACAATGATTTGAGAAATAAACAAGCACCAATGATTTTAGCCATGGTCCTGACCTTTTTTGGTGTGTTAGTTTGTTTATATATGTGTTTATTTATTTATTATTTTGTTTACGTGTAAAATATTTATTCCTGCTAAAACTTCAGATTTACACGGACAACCTATTGGAATAGTAAAAACCTTTGTAGACCTCCGCAAAAGGCCACCACACCGACTTCATAAGTTTAAAAAAAAAAACATTGCGCTCAAAAGGTCACCATTCATATTGCCGTACACAATTTTGCCTGCACAATGCACATCGTTAACTCCCGCAAAATGACTACATGGAAGAAAAAATTACAAACTGGTTCACATTTCAAACCATTAAAAAAGAGGGGCACGAAAAAAAACCACCCTACAGTTGGCCACATAGCTGTGTGTTGATGTAATTTGAAACTTGACATTCCACGGCAGGCAACAGCCTTGAGATGTCCGCTCCCAGCATTGCATCCCACCCTCTCCAGGCACGGCAGTTAGTCGCCGCCAACAACCAATGACAACAATTTCTGCAAACGGTACAACTCCCAAACGATCGTTCGATCCACAACACAAAAAGGAACGGGGGTCCGTTCACAAAAAGTGTCAACACTACTCACGCTTGCTTTGAACATGGTACACGTGCGATCCAACGAGCCGGTGGTAAACACGCGCTGCCATGCGCAGCAACCTATCTTCAGCCGTCCGTTGGCTTGGCAACCGACGTTCCTCCTTCTCCCGCTATTTTTCTCCGATCTGGCGGCAAGGCACACCCATCTCCATCTGGCGACGCACCAGACAACTACCGACCAAGCCAGCAAACCCGCCGGAAATGCATGGCTCATGCTGGGAGGGAGCTGAGGCGTTTTTTGCCCTACCAGCCAGAGAGCAGATGCTTGGCTTGGCCCAGTCCCTCTTGTCCGCCCCGGGGCCACCAAACAGCCTTGCAAATTATTGAGGGAAGGGGGCAATGGGAAAGAAATGATGATGATGGACGCACCGCACGCCATCTTGTTCCCAAAGACTGACAGACACACGGACGCTTGCTTTCAAATTGGGTTTAATGGCGTTTCGTAGATTAGGCGAAACGTCAATTGGAGTTTGTTTGTACAACAGGCTGTGCCATTAAGGAGGAACCCTAAACTACATGGCACAGTTCACAGACATTAGTTAAAGCAAAAATCCATATTACCCTTGGTTAAAGGGGAACTCGATTCAAGTTTACACCTATAATAAGTCTCGTTATACATCACCGGTATCAGATTAATTGGTCAATACGCCAGGTTTCCTCGTTAACAGGGTAACTTGGCGGCCTTTCTTTCGTTTAATGCTATCACTACTTTTTAAGGCCAACTCATTTTTGAAACTTTAGTGGCTTTTCTTATACCAGTTTTTTGATTTTGGGTGGATCCGTTAAACACTTCGGATGATTAAAAAGTCCCCTCCTTATTTTTAACAACTTCTCCTTCACTAGCTGCTAACCAGTTTAAGGAAGGTATGTTCTCGGTAAATGATTTGTCAGGTCCCCGTCCCTGACCTCCGCCAGTGGGCAACATCCTTCACTACGTATGGGAGGACGATCGGTTGTAAATAAATTCACGTTGCCAGCCATTTTTCCACTTCTCCCTCACGTTACCAATCATGTTATGAAATGGCGCTCGAGTCTCTTTGTCAGGCGCAAGCTATTAGACGATGGCCCATATATCGCCCGATTTGATTGGCCGATGCAGACGAACACAACAGCCAGTCAGCACTTGCTGTCGCTGTTAGTCCTCGCTTGCTTAAAAGGTATTAATTTGAAACGAAAACGCATCACCACCGTCGAGTTTTGGTTGCACCTTTAACCTTTAGACGACGATTTTCACAGGCAACCTTCATTCACCGGCACTTGTCTCTGTCCAATTTTTATCATAACGATTGTCATCACATTTGTACTAATTTTCACGGGGAGAAGGCGTGAGTTTAAATTTGGTTTCAATAGGAGCACGAACTCATTTTTAAGGCAGTTTTCGTGCAAAATGTACTGGGATGAGGCCAGGCTTGAACACAGGACCTCTTGCACCTGAGACGGTCTGCCTCCCCACTCCCTTCCTACTTCGTCACACACACTAGTAAACCTCCAATCAAGGGGCAGGGTCCATTGTCCAGAATTAGATTCGTAAATTTGCTAAAGACGGAAGGCCGTCTCGGACTGCTCTGATCAGTAAATCTGGCAGGAAAATTGCTGTGGTTCCCCCTTCCTTCCGGTTACTAACGAAGCACTGGCTTATTTCAATTCGGCACACTAATCTAATCACGGAGCCACCAACAAGGTCATTACAACGAACTGGACACTACCGGCTACTGTTCGAACTAACTTGGAGCCAAGAAACACGTACAAAAGTAGTACAAAGTGCCAACATAACAGGTTGAGTGAACAGAAATTAGGCAACATCACACCCAAGTGGGAACCTTGGCAAACTCCGATTGAAACAACCATAGCCGGGGATATCTAGTGTCTTATTTTCGGGGAAGAAGGGAGGGGAGGGGGGGGGGGGGGGGCACATTGTTTCTGTCCTCTTAGAAATGTGTTTTTTTTGGTTAAAAATTTACTTTGACAACATTTTTTCCTGACTTAAACCGAGTAAACACAGTAAAACCAAATTGTCTACAAATTGTACACAAATTACGTCACTTTACCAAATTTTTTCTAAGGCCATGCAAAATTTAACAAAATATCATCGGGCAAACCTATTCAGTATTCACACCAAAAAAAAAATGGCGCTATAAACACTATTTATGGAACAAATATTCATGTGCGGAGCTTTTTTTGACTTGTGAGTAGAAACATAGAAGAAACATAAATTCAACTTTGTTTGGCCTAAATTTGTGTACACTTTAAAACGTGTACTCCACAAACTGATTGTGCCATTTTACCACAAATTTGCCCTAGCCCTCTCGCGGGGAAGGGAGAGGATTTTTTTTTTGGGTGTGACTGGGGGGGGCAGCAACACAACACGCCACTGCTTGCTACCATGTCGCCTTCGTGGCACGTTCGGGAAATCTGTATGGTGGCCTTGGGAAGGTGTGTTTCAGGTTACAGGGGCCTTGTCTTGACATTGTTGGTTTGAATCCCGGTCACGTCATGTCAAAAGTGACGTCATCGATAATAAAGTTTTACGAAGCCGCTATTTTCGTTCCCCTCATCACATTTACACCACCCAAGTTTCATGAGTCTTCGTAGTAAAACACAGGCCATAAAGCGCATCACTACTTAAAGGTACATGTCTAAGTTGGCTTTCCTGCATGACTCAGTTTTGACACTTAAGTTCATCGTATTTAAACGTTGCAAACGCTTTTATTTTCCTGTTTTTTTCCCCCAAGTATACGAAACAGTTTTTTTTACAGTCACTCAAACGTATGTCAATGCTGCAAAAGCTATTTATGAGCAGGATGCACAAAAATAGGGAGAGGGTATGTCCTTTTAATTGATCGACTTGTATATCGGATGTATACCAAACGTCTTAGATTCTTTCCTACGAGTTCCGTTTAAGTTTATAGGGGCGCCATGAGTTTTATCTGGGAATTTCTACTCAGTTTTCAGCCTAAAATTTAACTAAACGAAACAAACTTGTATTTAATTATTATTTAGTTTAGCTAGTTTACTTTAGATTTGGGCTGAAAAATAACCTACCAGACGGAACGCGTGGCGCCCTCTGAAAACTAGGGTGGAACTAACTAACACGTTTTCAATAGGGACTTTTTAAGAGCTACTCCTCCCGAACCATATATATTCTTGCTTGTACGAATACTGACCGACTCTTAACAAGGCATGAAAAGTTAGACTTGCATTGTTGGTTTAAAGCTGAGTTATTAGCTTACAATTATGGTCTTTGAGGTTCTGCCTCGATCATTTGTGGTGTATCATTTGCGGTAGTCTCATTGGTGGTTGTTTTTGTCTCACGTGTAATGGTTGTATGCTTCAAAATCTAGTTTGAACACAAATTTGAAAGAAGCCTTCGTCTACGGTCAGTCCTCTGGCAGTAATGATAATGATAACTACCCTAAAGCCTCCCCAACCAGAACTGCCGGAAAATCCGAAGAATGAAACGCCGGCTGTGCGCAATCAGAGCTGTGGAGAGACCGAGCTTCATGCCGGAACCATAAACATCCCAAAGCGTCCCCAATTAGAACTGCCCGAAATTCGCTGCAGGCAACAAAGTATGAAAATCCGGATGTAATGAAACTCAGTAGACGACGTGCTACGCGGGGGAGTATCAAATGTTTTGGTACAAAGGCATCGAGCACGTCATGTGAGTTTCAACATACCTGGAGTTTCATCCTTCGTATTCAGCAGCGAGTTCAGAGAGTTCTGATTAAGGAGGGTTTAAGGTGTTTATCATTCTGGCACCAAACTCGGCCCCTCCACAGTTCTGATTGAGATACACTTAGATATTTTTAAAATACCGTAAAATCCTCTGTTTGTGGCAGGGCCCCCGGTCTCTAAATGTAGCCGGGTGTTTTCCCAATCATTAATTAGTAGTAGCTGGTCCTTAATTGTAGCCAGTCTCTAAATGTAGCCGGGTGTTTTCCCATCATGAATTAGTAGTAGCCGGGTGCTTTCCCAATCATTAATCATTTAAGTAGCTGATCTCTAGTTGTAGCCTGTTCAAAATGACTTGATTTAAAAAAAATTCTATAAATGAATACGTCCGTCACATAAACAGTCCGAATCCAAACTAAAGAGTGACCTCGTACGTGACATTATTTACATTTTTTAATGTCTGCCACATATCCTACATGTATTGATACCGTAAATTTCCTTTCTGAATTTTGTAGTATTCCCGGTCTGTAGTTATAGCTGGGTCCAAATGGCTCGATTTTTAACCAGTAGCCCGGGCTACAAATAGACGATTTACGGTATTTCGAATTTTACTGAATGCTCACGATACTGACCACAACTGAGACGACATTGAATTTGAGGTAGGCTACATAATTCTGGATGAAATACAGTCTCAAGACACTCACTTTAGTAACTTACAAAACCCATGATTTTCATTTTAAGTACAGGGATCCCGGCAAAATAATCCTTCTTAGTAAAATAAGTTAGGACTTAGTTTAAGGTAATGTACCCTACACTTTATTTGTTATAGCCAAAACGTGTCATGAACTCTTGATTATAAAACGGATACATGAAAATGTACCTCTTCGTGTTTGCTCTCTTGCGTTATATTTTTTTTTCATTTTTCTTACTATACTTTGTTCCACATTATGTTTTCAGAAAACTGACTAGGTGACGACTTGTTTCCTTGCACTTAAGAGTGCAAAAACATGTGGATATCACACTTGTACACTCAACAAAGTTACTGTTAGAGTTTACGAATGGGATGTTTACGGATTTTTTGCACTCGTAGTGGAAGAAAAAGTGGTGTCATACAGTTAGTTTTCTGAAAGCATAATGTGGAACAAAGTATAGTACAATTTTTGGGAGTTTTCAGTTGTCCAAACTGCTTTCTTATTATAAGGGTTTTAAGCAACAACTGGGAAAAAGAAACATTCACCAAACAGCTTTATTTTTCTAGAATAAAGTTTTTTAAATAAAATTTTTATAAAAACTTAAAAATGAAATTATACGACACAACGTTATTGATCTCGACTGTTCGAAAAAAAAAACCGTTATATCAAAATTAAGTACTGTTTGCGAGTCAGTTCCTACATTAGCCCATAAATCATTTCTAACATAAACAAAATTTACCTTGGCATTTCATACGTTGTTGTTTGTTATTCATAATTCAGTGGCCTTGATCTTGGAATATAATCACGTTAAAGCAGCATAAGAAAGTCGTTAGTTTTGATCCAATTCCGTACATTTTTCCTGGTTTATGAAACAAAAATGTTTTAAAAGTCATGATGTTTTTCCTGGTTAATGGGATTGAAACGCCACTTGCATTAATGTTGCTGTAGCAACAACCTTCAATCTAATTACATAATGCCATGCAAATAAGGAACCTTTGCGGGGCACAATCGGTCGGTGGTTTTGGGCAATTTAAATTTATTTATAAAGGTGAACTGATAAAAAAAAAGGAACACCAAAGCAAAACAACTATTTCCAGTGCTGGTCGGTATTAAAATGACCCTCGCCTAAAATGGGTCAAAAAAAAACTTGCCGTGGCTGACCGGTGACCAAGCTCGCTCAGCACAGTTGATGACTGAAGAAGTTGATGACTGGAAAGTGGTTGAAGGTCCAGTAATCAGCGCCGACCAGCGCAGTGTAGAAACTGCTTGCCATCCTTTTTTTTTTTTTTTTTTTAGCAGCTATGGGACCTACTCTGGTATATTCTAGACATTATATCGGTCCCTGGTTTGAATCTTTCCCCTTCTCTTACCAGACTTTCTTCTCAGGATTGGTGCGGTGTTCACCAGGGCTGGTTTTTAAAATGGTGCATATAAAGCCACCGCAAATACCTTCAAGAGAGGCGTCTGCTGGTACACGATAGCCTACAGTCAGACGTTAGAAATAAAATAAATAACCACATTGAACAACGATCTTCATACCGTACCCTAATAGCCTATCATAGTAGTGTTCGAGCGCGCGACTTGTCTTTGGACCCGTCTAGTGATCCGAGTTCCGGCAGACTCAAGCATAGTCTCTCTCTGCTGCTACACAGGTTACTAAGAGAGATGAGGGACAATGCACGCTTGCCTTTTACACAGGCAAGGAGGATTATGCGGACACAAGCACCGACCGACGCAACGACTACTGAGTGTGTGCCTTACAACATCCTAAGGGCAAGAAGACAAGCCCGGTCATTCTTGACATCATGTCGCTCTCTTACAGGTCCGCACATCCGTGCCTTAAGAGCAAACAATGGTCACGATCTCCATAATACTATTTCGTAACGGGTACTCGAAATTCGAATACACGGCTCAATTTGAATTCTAACCCTTCCATCATGTTCTTAGATGTAATATTTCAGAAGTAATTAAACTCTAAACCTCCGTTAAACTGCAAGATATTTTTAACAAGCGTTTCAAGTGACATACTTAAGCAATTAAACAGTCTCCGTAGAACAAGTATGAATGAAAATATTAGTTAGTGCCAGACAAGCTAGATTGTCTTAAGATTTCAAACTTAACGCTATAGGCCAACGATAAAGCTACTTTTGGATCATTTACACAATAACTACACACAGGAATTGCGGTAAGAATACGTTACGTACGTCCGATACAACAATTTAATTATTGCATCACCAAAACACGACATGGAGACCGCCATTGTTTTGCTGGACTGCGCAGAAATTAATGCCGACAGATGTCACTCTTCGATTTCGACTCGCAGCCGGTTGAGATAGCTCTATTGGCTGGGAGAGCTCGAGTGTCTGACGACCTTAGCTGGCCACTACAACGGTCGACCAGCTAAGGCCGTCGGACGCTTAAGCTCTCACAGCCAATAGAGCTATCTCAATCGGCTGCGAGTTGAAATCGAAAAGGGACATCTGTCGGCATTAATTTCTCCGCGTTCCAGCAAAACAATGGCGGTCTCCGTGTCGTGTTTTGGTGATGCAATAATTAAATTGTTGTATCGGACGTACGTAACGTATTCTTACCGCAGTTCTTGTGTTTAGTTATTGTGTAAGTGATCCAAAAGTAAGGCATGCATGCCAAAATGGATGTAATTGCCCTTCAAGGCCCCCGAAGCTAACGTTAAAGTTTACAGTGAATAAAATTAGGGGAAATCAACCAGGGCAATACCTAGCTAGCTGAACTACATACTTTAAACTAGTGTTTGCTTTACGGTAACGAAGTGCGTGAAATAAATCGCAGAGGTCCCGTGTCTAAGCTTACAATTCTCAGAGGAAAGGGGGAGATGTGGGATGCTCCACAAGCGTCAAGTTAAAAGACTGCAACCTGGGGATTTTAATGTGGGATTAACTGCCAGTAATTAACTTTAGCACAAAGGCCAGAACCAAGGCAGTACCACAACCCAGTGGCTACCGCCAAGTTGATGGATAGCGATCTCCATCACCCACTCAGCTTTTAAAAATGCTGCAAGCTGCATATCTCTATTTAGTCCGGTTCCGAAGTTACCGAAAACTCTGACTTGAAAGCAATTTACCGTTGAGCTACACACAAAAAAAAAATCTGTTAGCGATTCAGCATGTTCAATCACTAATAGGCCCACATAACATGGACATCCTGTCGTTCTCGTTGCATCACAAGGAGAAAGTTTGATGCAATGACCAAAGGTCGTTGATTGAAGATGAATAATTCCACACGGTAGCGCACAATACTATTCCAATACTGGAAACGTAGGTCCTAATGCTGATTAATGCCTGATTACGGTGCAGTCATTTGATTTGTTACTAACGGAAAACTACAATTAAAATTATGCTTCACAGTAACATCATCAGATTGCAAGGGATGTCCCATTATATTATCTGTCCGCTTTTAGCTTATCGAAATTAATAATCAATTATAAAAATAACATGGCTCTGTCTACCTCAGATTATAATCAGTAATCGAAACACGTGAAAGCGCTATATTTAGTAGCCTACTTCGTGTTGCATGCAAGCGGAAAGAATATAGCCTATCATGACTCATGAGTTCAGAGGTCGTATTGTTCGGACGCACACGACAAACTTCTGGAGACCCAATTTCACTCATAAGGTGAATTTTTTTTCGTAACTTTTGAACTGTACGTAGTGGCGGATCTAACATCCCCCCCCCCCCCCTCCCTCCTCTTAGAAGTCTACTGTTACGTGAATTATTTATCACTTTACGGAAAGAAAGTCTTAAATGACCTACCATTATCTGAATGAATGTAGGAAAAAAGCTCCGGGGAGAAATTCTCCTGGGAAAAAGTTCCTTCGGTAAAAAACCCCAACGGAAAAATCTGGAGAAAATAATAAGTTTTCTTTACCTGCCCTGATGAAATATGAGCTAAGACAAATTGGCAACTGACCTAACCTAACCTGTAAAAAAATGTCCCGGAAAAAGAGGAAAGAAAAAAAAAACTGCAGAAAAGATAAGGTTTCCGATGAAACTCCTCTGCCTGACTGGTAAAATTCGAGTCAATGTAACTTATAAAAATAAAAAAAATTTTTCAAGTGTTTTTATTGTGCAGTTTATTTATTTTTCTCAATATTCCTGTTGACCTTTTCTCTGAGCTATTTTTCCCCGTACCCACAATCTGGGTACGCAAAAGCGAAAAAAACGGAAAACTTTAAAACAGCCATTATGCGAGTTTGATGCTACGGATACTCCCACCCACCCTTCATACACAAACAAATCTGGGGCTTAATAGCAGTTAGTAGCCTACATGTGATTTGCAATATCTCGCCAAACCCCCCTCCCCCCCCCCAAAAAAAAAAATAACACACGCACTATAAATTCCATGATCCTACGCTAACTGTACCAAGTTGACCCTTTAAGGTAGCGGCGTTTTAAGCTTTCCAAAGGTACTATTCCCTTCAAATACTGAAAGTTACACAAAACTAATTAATAAGAAAAATACGACAATACGTGAAGCAAAGTTAGGAAATTTTCTATAGTTAAAATATAAGATCACAGCTAAACAAATATCCGTCGTTTCAATTCCCACCACATAATAACTGACGTAATACGAATAAGATCACGACGTAACAGATCTCGGAGAATAAGTTTTTTGCGCGTAAATAAATTAAAAAATTCGAACCGTGAAGTAGCCTCTATACACATGTGTTTGTACAGTACAGGGTTCCCACCAAAATACTTAAATCAATTTCCCTGAGTTTTCCAGTTTTTCCAGAGTAAATGAAGTCATTTTCCAGGCTATTTACCGTAATTTTAGGAAGGAATTTTTGTCACATAATTTACCAGTTTTGTGTTAAAAATGCTGAAGCTTTTAGATGGGAAATACATTATTTAAAATCGTTTTTTCCCCTGAGTTTTCCAGGTTTTTTTTGTAAAAAAAAAAAAAAAATCAGAGAATTCCCAGAGTTCTCCCTGAGTTTCAAACGTACAGTAGTTTAAATTCCCCGAGTTTTCCAGGTTGGTGGGAACCCTGTAAATTAAATACATTTAAACGAGGAATAGCCCTGCACGCACAATCATAACGAATCTAAAAAAACATAGTGCACCAAGCAATAACATTTCGGTTTAGAGATCAGTCTATCTACAAACTGATGCCTTCAATAGCCCGTCTACAGATTACATCCACCTACCACAATCTGCCCACAGCCAGACGAAACAATCGCTGCAATCCATATTTAAGCCAGCACGTTCTTCTTCCATACACAGCCTCCCTCTATGGCCGCAATCTTGAAAATAAATCTCGCTCAGTCCTCTCTCTCTCTCTCCACTTCATCCGTACGATGACCGGGCTCACATCACTTCTATTACGTTGTCCATTACGCAAAAACTTATCTCGAACGCCGCGCCGCGGCCCTCACTCAACTCGCTGATCAATGAGTCACAATAAAGACCGTTAGTTACCAGGTGCAACCACCCATTTCCGCTTCCGTTTCACACAACGTTCATTTATTAAAATGGCGTACAGAGTGCGTTAATGAACTTTTTTTTCATAACGATACGTCAAAAGATGCGCAAATGAATCTGGGGGGTTTTCTAAAAATAAATCCCAATCTTGCGCTCGTCCAGGTAAAACTAATCTTCTCCATACAACCACTCGACTATGTTTCCTTCCACAAACATTGATAGAAGGAGCATTGCGAACAAACAATGAGGGGGAGGGAGTATAATCAAAGTTCAAGTGCTTTTCCGATTCATGGGAATTCACGTATGAACGCGACGCCATCGCCTGCGTCATCTAAGCCCAACCATAATAACACCATGGAGCCGTTTCACCATCCACGCTGTTTATTTTTAACCAAATGGCTGGTTTGTGGCGTTTCAAACTACGATTGGGGAGTCAAACTGGATTGTATTTTGATTTTTGAACCCTATACCAGACGTTTAAAGGAGGTTTACCGCGCAGTGGGAGGGTTAAGCAGGGTTAAACGGAGAAATTCACCGATGCAAAGCCAAATTTTCCCATAACTAGTTAAGAAGCTAATAGTGGAAAGTCTTATTATTCTGACCGCGAAACTGGAGGCTGTTACGTAACCTCGTTAGCAGTCATGCCAAATAAGGCTGGATTCACGAACACTGAAGTGGCCAAAACATTATTAAAATATTTTGTGTATAATAATAATAAGGTATGATTGGGGAAGCCCACTAACTGAAGTTTCGTTTGGGGAGACGTAAAAAAAAAACGGAAATTCAACTGCCTTGATCTATTATTTAAAAAGTACCAGCTTACAGTCCGTATAAGGAAAGGTGAATTTATTTTATAATATCACTAAAATGACGTAGCCTTTTTTGGGTTGGTCGTAACTTAGGATCGACTTCAATCTCCCCCCCCCCCTCCCCCACCACCACAATGCATATTTTTAACATTTAGAAAACTACTTGTCACCTTTTTTGTGTTCTGGTTTTCACTAACTACAATACAGACCATTGAATACAAAGCTGCTTACCCAATTATGTGTTCCTACCCCCCCCCCAACGTTTATGAGCGAGATGCCTCAATAACCCGCACCCAAGCTCCCATGCCTGCTCATATTCTAAAATCTACGATGCATTTAGTATCCATACCTCCCTCACCCTCTCCCCTCCTCGACGTAGAATATGGGGACGTCGGAGGAACGTCTAACTGGAAAATCGTCTAAACGGAATACCGTATAATGGAAAATCATCTAAACGGAATATCTTATAATGGATAAACTTCTAACTGCGGTTTCTGATGTTATATGTATAGCCGCAGTGAGCGAGGCAGGGACCTTAGGCGATTTTCCATTATACGAATTTCCTGTTAGACGATTTTCCATTATACGAATTTCCTGTTGGACGACTTTCCGTTATACTGTTATACGGAATACGTTCTTCCAATTATTCAATTTTCCAGTTAGACGATTATCCCTCGCACCGTAGAGTATGCACTATGCGTCGCTATTTCCCAACTTCCCGCATGGCATCCTGGAAGAGTTAGACAGTCAGTCGCCTGCCACTCTTAAGTTGAAGAGATGCAGGTTAAAAACAAACTGACAAAGACATGAAGTTTTGCAAGACATTCCCTTAAAGGTGCATTCCACCATGTTTTGCAAGACATTCTCTTAAAGGTCCATTTCACCATGTTTTGCAAGACATTCCCTTAAAGGTCCATTCCACCATGTTTTGCAAAACATTCCCTTAAAGGTGCATTCCACCATGTTTGCCTTCCTGTACGGCTTATTTTGCAACATTAGTTCAAACCTATGTAAATGTTGCAAACGCTGTTATTTAAGTGTTTTCTTCCACGTGTGAGACGGCTTCGCTACATTCACTGAACCATAGCAAATGTTGCAACACCAGGGTTGGGCATAACTCCATGGTCAACGGATTTGAGTCAATTACCTGTACATCAAGTCGACATGAAGTCAGGTCAAATTCATTTCTACCTAAACTCCATTAAGAAACAAATCCATTCCAGATTAATTCCAATTCATGAGTCGGAGTGAATTTCAATCAAGTCATTGCCATGTTCCACTGCAATTCAATTCACTGCCAGATTCTCTATTTGCTATTTCAAGTCAATTCCGATCAATCCCAGTCAATCAACATCTTTCTTTGCTCATTCCGACAACTCAATTCCCAGATGAGTCAAGAAATACCTTCACCAATTTTATTCAATTCCACCCAATTTAAGTAAGTCCAGCATAATTTCGGGTAAATTGTGGCAAAAGTTAGGGTTTGGGGGCCGAATTGGTATAATTGACTTCATTTGGTCTGAATTAGGTGTAACTACAATTCAGGCTAAATAAATCGGATCCAAACAAGTCATTTTATGTCAAATCAAATAAAAATCAAATCTAGGCAATGCCATTTCCAATGGTGACTTGACAAGTCAATTACTCAAGCTGAGTGGAAATTGGAATGAATTGATTACCATCAAGTCAATTCCTCACAAGCCATTTCAGCAGATACCCGAGTCAAGTCCATTTAAAGTCAAGCGAATTTTTGAAGATTAATAAAATCAATTCCATCAATTCAAATCCAAAGTGAACTACCCAATGCAGCTAAATCAGTGTCAACCACACCCAAAAAAGTGGAATCGAGTCAATTAATTCCAAGCCTGGAACTGACTTGCGCCCATCACTGGTTGCAACAGCAATATAGGCACAGGATGCTCGTTCAATTTTAACCAGATTCGGTGGTAAGCCGGATGAAATTCGCATCCGCCAGATTTAAAAAAAGTTTTGTCACCAGATAGGAAAATTAGAGCTTCGTCGCCATCCCACCTAGAAAAAAAATAGATTTCGCTTTTGTATCAGTCGGTGGGTAAAAGCTCGTGTAAAATATTACTTAGTCCAACCGTAAAGGTGGATTTCCAAACAGACTTAGTTTCTCCTCACCCCTAGCAACATGTATCGGCAACAATCACCTTTACAATCCCTACCATCGTTGAGTCCAAGCCATTACGCTGATGCTATTGCAGATCTATGACCCTTAAGCAGAAATCATAATTTTTTTTCAGCCCTATAATTCAACATATTCTGTTCTGTTGAAATACTTAGCGAAAATTTTTCTTAGAATTGATAGAGAGCGGGTTTGCTGTAACTACAATAATCTCGATAATGACGCACTTCCAAATAAGGAATTTCTCCCTTTTGTGAACAGTACTGTTCACTAAAGGGAGAAATTCCTTATATGGAGTTCGTCATTATAGAAAATTAGTGTAGTTACAGCAAAATCGCTGTCAACTAAACATTAACAAATGTTTTTAATAATAAGGTAGAAATCCATGGACACGAAGAACCTTTGTATAACGAACTGCCCTATAAAAGCAACACTTCTTTTTCCAGTATTCTGTATTGTTTTAAAAATGCCTACGGAATTTGGACTCGTACTCACAGTTCACTGTAAGGGGGTTCCTGCATTAAGAACTTCCTACACAAAATAACCTTTTTCGCGCACCGGTTATTCGTTATGGGGAGTGTCACACTAGCAAGCCCCACAATTCACTGAATTAACACCCGTATCAGTTCTAACAAATCACAACAAACTAACGACCACTCGGCGATAAATCCGATTGATAAACCAGCATTACCTTCTGAATTGGCATTCTGCAGTACGTTCGCCAGATCGGTGGGTGCCATGGTTGAGGGTAGGCGTTCCAGCTGTAGCGTCGGATCACTACTGGCACTGGCAGCAGCTCTTCTCAGGTAAGTAAACGAGGGGGGTGAGGGACTCCGGGAGCAACAGATGAGAGCTCGAACACGCGCTTCGTGGGCCCCACCTCGCCCGGGAGATTCAGCACGCGATTCTACCTCGCTCATGCCTGCAAAGCCTCGGCGACTGATAGCGGGGTCGGTCTCACGTCACAGGTCGATCTGATAAGCGGAGTCACGGGAAGAACCCGAGGAAGGTTTGCTGTTCTCTCAAAAAGCCGAACGAGCGCGCGTACAGAGCTCGTGACAGTGAGACGGCCGGCCTGATGATGCGATGAATCAGTAGGTCTTTTGATCAACAGATGGTCCAGCTGGGCCTGTCTATACATCCTCACGTCACCCTCCTCGATTGCATTAGACACATAACACGAGGCCGATGCAGGTTTTGTCCTCAAACCACCTGGTCGTTAAAAAAGTGGTCCTACTTCCTTATATTCTCTCTCTATCTCTACCTTACACCGTTTGTTGAGGAAGAAAGTTATTAAAATAAAAGTTAGTTATCAGCACGATTACTAACTAAAGAGGAACTGAAAAAAAAAACCCGCTAAAAAATCAAATTTTTAAAATGGAGATAACGACGAGAATGCTCGTCCTTTTACAACACTCCCTAACACAAATAGAACGACTCTGATCCATTTTTTTTTAATTTAAACTCAGATTTCCTAACTTTTAACAATTTTTTTTCAGATTTCCGCCAGTGGAATACACTGTATCGTGAGGGTCCACCTCCCTCCCATATCAAGATTTTTCACACTCTTGATCTGAACAATTTTTTTTCATGTTATCATAGATTTAGAATTAGATTTTTTGCTGAAACCCTGTTTTGCTAATTTTTTTTTACCATTTTTCAAAATATCGGGGGAAGAGAACACATTATAAAAACATAGTTGCTTTTATTTTACTTTTATGCTGCTTACTCAGAAATTCAAGTTTCAGCCCATCAAAGTAGTGATATCAGAATAAAACTGTCTACCGCCAAGTTGTCTACATGGTGTACCAAACCGAACCCACGTACTGACCGAAAAGTCTTCTCCATAGAAAGAAGTGATATCACCCCCACCAAGCCAAGTTAATGCTACCGCTATTAGATCAACGGTTAGGTGGAAAACTTGACCAATACATTGCTGCTACCAGTAGCAGGTCAAGTTTTTCATTTGACGTCTGGAGTAACAGTCGGTGGGACTACCTTGGTGGTTGTTCGTTGGCGGGGGGGAGATCACTTTTTTCAAAGACGAACACGATTCGGTAAGTACATGGGTTAAGCTTGGTAAACCATGGGTAAACCATGTAGAAAACTTGGTGGTAGACATTTTTATTCTGATATCACTACTTTGACTGGCTGAAACTTAAGGTAAGGGATGCTTTCACCCTTGTGGGTTTTGTGTTTGATGTTAGTTACTCAGGATTCTCAGAATTAGCACCAATCTGTAATAACACTGGTATATCGAATTAAAACATTACTGGTTTATTTATATAACTTAAAGGCCAATTACATCCATTTTGACATGCATGTTTGACTTTTGGATCACTTACACAATAACTAAACACAAGAATTGCGGTAAGAATACGTTACGTTCAAAGGGTTCAAAGGGTTTAGCGAGCGTTAACCACTCCTGGTCATCTGCCCGAAGCCCTAAGGCCCTATGTCTGCAACAGCCAGATTCCCAGGCGGTTGAATACGTTACGTACCTCCGATTCAACAATTTAATTACTGCATCATGAAAACACGACACGGAGATCGCCATTGTTTTGCTGGAACGCGCAGAAATTAATGCCGACTGATGTCACTCTTCGATTTCGACACGCAGCCGAATGAGATAGCTGTATTGACTGTGAGAGCTCAAGCGTCTGACGGCCTTAGCTGGCCGGCAATGTAATGGTCAGCTAAGGCCATCAGACGCGTGAGCTCCTCACAGTCAAAACAACGATAAATGGATTAGCTAAATACGACATCGTGTGAGTAAATACTTGAAGTCTTATAATCCGTGCCAATAATATAAAGAATTCCTCATGACGAAACAATTTTCCCAAACGCTTCTGAACTCCCGTTATTTGCTGTTTTCGTAGCGAGGCGGCAGACATAAAACCGCCGCCATGTTGGAATTTGAGGTGATTTCTAGCTTCTAGCTGCGAGAATGCAAAAGCGAGTGGTTGCATAAACGTGCCGTAAGGACGCGTTTACGCAAAGACTCGCCTTTGCATTCTCGCAGCTAGAATTTAATCACAATGGCAAAGTTGTCGTTGCCATGGTAACAAATGGGTTCCGCGAAATGGGCAAAAAAGAGCAAATTAATCATCCAACGAAGATATAGGTTAACATTTGCCACGTTTAGGGCACGTTTACGCAACCACTCGCTTTTGCATTCTTGCAGCTAGAACTCAATCGCGATGGCAAAGGTGACATTGCCATGGTAACAACGATAAATGGATTAGCTAATTCCGACGTCGTTTGAGTAAATGCTTTAAGTCTTATAACTCGTGACAATAAGATAAAGAAATCCTCCTGACGAAATTTTCACCTGCCGCTTCCGAACTCGGATTATTCAGTGTTTTCATTGCGAGTCGTTATAGCTAAAACCGCCGCCATGTTGGAATTTCAGATGATTTCTAGCTTCTAGCTGCGTGAATGCAAAGGCGAGCCGTTGCGTAAACGCGCCCTTACGTAGGAAAGCTAACATTCAGGAGCTAGAACAAGCGCTTTTTACTGAAAGCTGCGTTCGGCAGTCTTAAGCGCTACCGTATCTTTAGCACCAATCACGTCAAACGAAAATGAAAAAGAAACATTTAAATTTCGAAAATGTAAACACCCCCCTCCCCCACCAACTTAAGTCTTTAATATCAAAACAGGTAAAAGGAAATAAAAACACGCTCCACCTTCTAAAACCTTCACTTCGTTCCCGAAAACCAGCTCTGTCTGCCAATCTTAATCCCACCAGTCAAGAGAGACATGGAGCTGTCCACCCATCGTCTGGCCATTCATCTCTCTGGCCGAGTGGTCAACGGGGCCACGTGCCGGCCCTCACCTCAAAATAATTGTGCAACAGCCTACAGGCAAAAGCGAATCCAAATAAATATCTCTATGCGCACCTTCCTCATCTCACTTTTGGTTTGACCCCAATCATCTTCAACAACAATTCAACCAAGGTAAAGAAGGCTAAACAAATAAAGCCCCACCATGGCCCCACCAAAAGAATCTTGGGATTGCCATGACCAGGAAATCTGGTCAAAATGCTAACAAAGATGGGGATACCATCCCCACCCTTTGGTTCCGGAAGATGGGCAACCGGTAACAATTGGCTTTTTATCCCTGGGAGTCAAGGTCAGTGGTTGGAGAAAAAAGTCCTGGGGGAAAAACGTCCAAGGAATAAACGGGCCGTGGGATAAGGGGGAAATTTAGTTCGTAATATTTTTAATTGTGTTTTTATGCTGTTGTTTTTACTATAGACTACTCTGAGTTAGGTCACTTTT
>JAHWFP010225070.1:26900-46425 GCA_023313725.1 Lithobius niger | reverse complement strand
AATTCGGTGAATTTATTTGAAAATAATTCGATAGAAAATAATAACTTGGCCTACGTACTTAAAACAAATCTGTTTCTCAGGAACCACCGGATACTTTTTTTTTTTTTACTTTGCCTGCTTTGTAGCTTCGGTTGTCGTACCTGCAAAGCAAACTTGTTTTAAAAATCCTGTACTATTTTTCACAACATGCTTTTTGTTGTGTATAGTAGCTCTTGAACAAATATAAGGGGCGAGAGAGAGAGAGCGAGAAATACAAAAGACAGTCCGCCCACACCGAGAAAAAAACATTTTCACCCGAGAAACAACTTTCTTTTTTAAATGGCCTCAGAACACATGATGAAGTAACACCGCCGAGATATATCGTGCAGCACACTTCTCACCGTAGCACACAGAAACACTTTATTTAATTTAACGCTTCGTGATTCAGTTACTCTTTTCCTGCAAACCATTTAAGTTTTGTCGTTTTGTATGGTTTCACACTTTTATCCTGGCAAATGGCCACTGCAAATGGGCCGCATGTTATGGTTGATCCAAGTAGTTTGCAATCTACAATGGCCAGTATCCATCTTGGTACTGTCGCATGAAGGTCTTCCAAAATGGCCAGGATCAGATTGTCGACTTTTAACTTCCATGAATTCAATTCTTACACTGCGGCTATCTTCACCCTTCTATATCACTTTGGAAAGCACCATTAGCGGCTCCAATGGATGATCCCAAACTACACAATAGCCCGCTATTGCCATTTCTACTTTGACGTAATAGGCTGCCTCCTCTGGAGGGAAATCAAGAACAATAAACACAATTGCGCTGTCGGCCTACATGATTGGCATCTTCGCTTTCTGCACATCTTTATCACACATGTTAGGTGTGCTAATGCAACGCTTCTTGTTTTAAAAGGCTGACATTTTTCTTATTTAAGGAACCAGACGATCACACAGCCAGTCACTTTCAGTAAACTTGTGCTGCCTCATTGTTTCTAAAAGCCTACTTACAATAACCACATTCAAATGGCTTCTCGCCACTGCAAATAAGCTGGTGGTATGTAACACCTCATTATTTATAATAAATACTGCCTCAGTCAGCAAATATCCAATTTGATTTTGACCACCTTCGACCACCTTTGCCATTTCTCTGTAAGGGTCTTGCCATATTAACCACAGCTAACTGTATTCTCCCCATTGTGTATATGGAGTAATGCTTGTTTGCGAACAAACAATTATAGTATAGTTTTCATTTTCCCACAAGACACAAATAGTGAAACCCAAAATTTGTTTTTAAATAGCAGTTATGGTTATGTCACTGCACTACATAACCACAATTATGCATGTAAGGGCTTTGTTGTTTGCAATTCGTTTTGTTGTTGCATTAAATTCACCATATAACACTAAATGAAAGTCTTGTTTGAAGAAAAGAAACACAGTAAATGTACAAGTTGAAACTCCCTTAAGTGTTCTCCGTGAAAATAGGCTTCGTCTTTTTTTAAAATCAGGTTGTTGGATTGAGTACTACTTAAATAGGAGTATATTTTGTTACCGCATCTGCAGCACTTGTATGGTTTACCTCCACGCTATTTCGCAGAAACCTCTAAGATTTGACAAAATTTACATCTCCCAGATGAACAACTTCAACAGACATTATATAAAAGTCTGTTGGTTGTATTCCTTAATTGAATGGATGATAAACTATTATTTACAGGATTAGCCATTTGTCTGTCAGCATATTTTTCACAAATGAAATTCGATTTTGAAGGAGACCCGCATTTCAAGGTACTTGGATCTAGAATCAAGTTCTATTGAGACAAATTCTCGCATCCACGGAAGGCCAACTGAGATGATAGTGGTAGCATTGCTATGTTTAAAGAATATTGTCCCCATACTTTATATTAAAGGCTTAATATGTAAAATTGAAAAAAAAAATCAGTTGGAATATTGCTAGTGAATAGAAAATGAATTATGTGAAAAGATGGATTTTCAAAGACGCATTGAGAAATACCAAACTACCTACATAGCTGGGAGCTTGGCAGGATCTGCAAATCGTTTGTCAACAACATATATCGCCCTCTGTGGACAAAATTTAGTAGCAAAATATAGAACGAACTTGAAAAACACTTAAAATGCAAATCAAAGGCTCTCTTTTTAGCCCAAGAGAGATATCTACCATACGAATTTATTAACTATAAGTAAATATAATCTGACCTAAATCAAAAACCAAAGATATTAGAGCAAATCCAATACAATACAAGATTGGCCATGAGTGTACAAGAAATGCCAAAAAAGGCCAACATTAGCCAGTTTTATCCAACAAAAGCCACAGATGGCCACGAAAGGCTACAGTAGTGCCATCTACACACAAAATATGGAAGCAAAATAAGCAATGCAAATTTAATGGGCCTTATTTTCAGTTTTCATTGAATATACATAAAAAGAAGACATCAAGTCTTTTGGAGTTCGGAGAAACAATAAAAAAATAAAAAATACCACAAATGTCAAAAAATTTGAACTGCTACCAGCGCCATCTATGGATACAATATAGTAGCAAAATAAGGAATTAACTTGAAAAACAGTTAAAATGCAATTGAAAGGTTCTCTTTATAGTCCACATGACATTTCTACTATACGCAATTATTAACTATAAGTAAACCTAACCTAACCTAACCTAACTTAAAAACGAGTATTCATTGAAAGCCAATAAATACAGATATAGCCCTTACTTGACAAGAAAGTCCAAAGCAGGCCAGTGCCATCCAGTCAGAGCCAACAAAAACCACAGTTGGCCTTGACTGGTTTCAGGCGTGCGCTATATGGAGAAAAGATAGCACCAAAATAAGAAAGCTACTTCAAACCTATTTACAATGCAAGTCAATGCATAGGTTGATAATTCATGTGAGAGTTATGCACTTTCAAGTCATAAAGTGCAATTACATCTAATGGGGATCACATTTAGATGGAGGACAAGTGAACTACGATGAATGACGTCAATCACATCACAGGCAGCTTGCCTTTGTGCGAAAAGCGTCCCTGCCCCGTCACAGTCCTTAGCCACGCACAAGAATGGTTCCCTCACACTCCTACTCTCTGTCCTCGCAACTTCGTTGGCCTGTGTTACAGCAAACACATAACCTTCCAAAACTAGGCAGATTCAGGAAGGCAACTCCTTTCCCTCCTGCACTCATTATGGACATCCTTGTTTTCTCGTCTCCCTGAAATTCTACCCTTAGCCTTCATGTTAGAATCATCATGAACACATTTAAGTTACAGCGACTGCGTTTTCTCTCCGACTCCGGCTCGGGTGCGTCGTTGTCATGGTAACCATAGCCTGAGGGGACGAGCAGATGGCTCGCGTTGCGTATCCAGTACATTTGAAAAATCCAAATGCATGTATGTGTCGTATTCACTTGTTGCAACATGGCGTCGCCATGTAGTTTTTGGTTCGACTAACGAAGTTCGTTGGTATTCTTCCCTGTACAATGCTACAATTTAAGAGTAGCACGCCATTACTGAAAATAAAAGCACAATGCCTGAACAATCGTCATTTTGCACATTTACAACAAGCAGCATGTTAAACTTGTTTTTAGACACTCGCTCCTTTTCTGGCTGAGCGGCGGTCGTGCTTTGTTAACCTTGAGCATGGATGCAATCAGTGGGATAGTGATGTGCATTTTTGATCCGCAGCAACAAACGGAGCCGTGACGGAGTCGGAGATGCAACGCAATCAATGGGGCCAAGCCTTTCGTCCTCGCAGGGGCTTCCTGTACCTTCCCATGTGCTGGAGTATGAATCGCACCTAATACAATGGAAGCATCGTGAAGTTCCAATCAAGTTTAAATTTATACAGTCAGATACGAGGTTCAGCACAGGTACCAAGCATTTTAGTAAAGCTTTTTTTATTGTATCAGTGGTTGCCCACATGGGGGTAACGTGAGGAGCATCTAATCGTTGCCATTTTTTGGGACGACTAATCTTCCCCATAAAAAAATTTATGGCTGACTGGCCCACTCTTTTAATTTTTTTTATTAGGGAGGGGGACAAACTTTCCTCTCCCCCACCCCCCTTCGAATCAAATTTTTTTAAATGATATATTTTATCACATAATTAGTGTAGGTAGATTCTGATGAACGACCCTTTGCAGTAGTTACTTAACTCTCCAGCAAGAGTGATTGTGTTCGTCAAGTAATTAGGCAAGCAGGGCATTAGATGTTTCCTGAGGACTCCTCCTAACCTCAAGAAGCTGCTCCGTCCAAAGAAGACTGCAGGTGTTAGTGCAGCAGAACCTCCTCTTCCTTTCCTCTGCTTCCCCAGCCCTGCTCCAGCACCATGTGCTCAGACACCTGTACACAACCCCCAATAACCCGCAATAAAACAAGAAAAGCTCCACTTCCCTCCCTCACCACCACCCGAGCATCCTCCACATACAGGGAGGTACTCGTAATGCAACTCCAAAACTATAACACAATACCACCAATGTAGAACAAACACAGTTCAACAATTACATTTTCAGAGAACTCCAATCTCCTTCTTCAGAGTAACGCCAAAACCACGACAAAGTTTGTTTACATCACAGCGTCTTTAGTCGAATCAAAATTTGAACACTCCAAATTTGGGCATAGACGTCTTGTAAAAGGGGGGGGGCAAGCGGAACAGGGCCATCAACGGCGGGGGGAGGGGTGTGGGAGTGGAGGTGGGTTGGAGCAAGCGGTGGTGCAGGTGGCGGTTTGTCTTTCCTCCTTGTGGCATGTCAGTGGCAAGGCTGGGGTGGTGGAGGTGAAGGAGGTGGCGTAGGAGAGAGGGGACGTGGACTCGTGGCTGGTGGCATCCGATTCCGACGAAGAAGTCCCTTGATGTTGGCGGAATACCATAAGAAACACCAGACTCTCTGTTTTTGTATGACATCACAGACACACTCGCTCCGCCCGGGAAGGTATGACACAATCTCAAAAGTGCAGTCATCTTTGGGCTCACTGAGTAGATCCCGGTGCTTAGCCATCATCCTGCTCCCCCTGGCCTTGTACCATGATTTCTTCATTTCCGAACTGATGAGTGTCGCTGGGTACCCTAAGGTAAGAAACTTAGTTTTCGCATGTTGAAGGTAGGTTCTGGCAGTATCAGCATTGGAGGAGCGAGCAACCACTCTGCATAATTCGTTTGACACCAAAGCACGTAACTGGAAGCTAGGGTGTCAAGAAGTGAACAGAATCGTCCTTCCGGTGTGCATGGGTTTTGTAAAAGGCAAGTAGGTGATCTTGTCCTTTTCTCCCGTTAAGCTACAGCTTGACGTTGAGCTTGACGCTTGAGCTCTCAAAGCCTATAGAGCTAACTTAATCGGCTGCGAGTCGAAATCGAAAAGTGACATCTGTCGGCATTAATTTCTGTGCGTTCCAGCAAAACAATGGTGGTCTCCGTATCGTGTTTTGGTGATGAAATAATTAATTTGTTTTATTGGACGTACGTAACGTATTCTTACCGCAGTTCTTGTGTTTAGTTATTGTGTAAGTGCTCCAAAAGTAAAGCATGCATGTTAAAATGGATGTAATTGCCCTTTAACAAACCCCAAACTAGATCTCACTGAGAATAGGTAACTTTCACCATCTCCTTGTCAACGAAAATGTTGCTACCCACATAACAAAGGCTGTTAGCGATGTCTTGTTTTTGGGTGAAGGGTCCTCTCTGAACCTTCCACTAAACGTTTCATCTTAAGTATTTAGCTCCCTGACCGTAACGAGTTCTACCAGGATCGAATAAATGCCAAGAGCTTCCACTGTTGCAACCCGTGCTATCTGTTCCGCTGTTAATTTGCACAAGGGCAACTGCGGGAGAGAACTAGCATGTTTCAGCTGATGGTCAGTTGATCTAACATCGCCAATATCTTATTTTGCTAAGCCCTTAATCTTCTGGTACGCGTGAGAACCGGCTCAGAGTCGGGAGGCAAAACATGCAATCTCTACTCCAGTCGACCTTGTCTCGAAAAACAAAATGCCTTGGTTTTTAATGTTCGTGTGAACGCTAGTCCTCGCGAAACGACACATGCGAGGACAATTTGTGGCACAGGAGATATTTTTCACGCATGTTTACACGGTGAAAAGCTAAGCACCGTAATTTTCGTATACGTTTTCGTACAATTTCCGTACGTTTTTCGACAACTACCCACTTGGGGCTATGACGCAGTACAAACGGTGGAACATGGGGGTAGAAATGCGCTGAAAACTCCTTCTTCATGCTCCTTCCGGTTCTACAAAGGCAAAGCTAAGACTAACAACAACGTGGAATCCTCTATATATCTTACTAGCAGAGTCGCTCACTTCGCTCGCTCATTCCGCGTCGGCTCGCTGCGGTCGAGGAGATTTCTTGCTGCAACACTTATGATACAGACAGACCTTCCACATAAAAAAACGATCAAACAAATTTTAAGAGTGTATAGTATCGGTTATCTCGAGAGAGGATCAATATTATTTTTTTACGTCCAAGGAATCAATCAAAACGATCAAGCAATTTATCAGAAAAGCGCTGTTTCTGATGACAAACGCTGATTTTCGTTCGCTTTGCTCACTCAATCAGCGCAAACATCTCCTCAGAAACGTGACTAAATCAATGTAACCACCAAGAACCACATATCACTTGTAATTTGTGTTAGTATACGCTTTACATGGGTTTTCTTGTTTTCCTTATTTTAAGAATATTGTTCTTTACGTCCTGCTCAGTACAGATTTTTCCATGGGCGTCTTATCACTTCACTTTCTGATGATCCCTCACTTGGAGAAACATCTGCACAACGTCAGATGTAATCTCCTACGAAGGTGAGAGATGAAAGATTGATAGAGCAAAGCGAGACACACATTGAAAAGGTTTACTTTACGTGAAAATCGCTCGCTTTGCTCGTTCAATCCACGCACCTCCGTGCTACAGAAACACGAATGTTTGACACCGTTTTAAAACCAAATCACTTGTTTTGATTTTTTCCTGCATCAAGTCAGTTAGCATAAAACCAATTTTAATATGTATATGTGGTTTGTTGCAAAATACGTCGTCCGTGCATCCTTTTCCAGATCAACTCTCTTTGCTCGAGGAGGTTTTCATGAACAAACTATGACGTCATGAACAAACATGAAGAGGGTTAAAAAAACTTGGACGTTAGTTTTTCAGGGTTTTTAGCATATTTGAGGATGATAATATCAAGTTACAGCGATAAAAATAGGCCTATACTACGCGCAATTTAATTATCTTTCGTTTGGTCCTACTCCCATCCTTGTAGGTGCTTTGGTTCCGGAGGAGTAGAGGTACAAACACACAAACACACAAATACACACGCACATCATACTTCCTTAATGATGTAGATGGAAATGAGACTACACGTGCAGGGCAAATAATATTAAAAGACAGGTCTGTCGAGGCAAAAAAAAAACCACAATTATAGTTCAACAGCAAAAATAGACGATAAAAATAGTTAACAACTGGCTGTAGCCTTACGTAACTTAACAGCGATTTGGAATTCAAATTTTGGCAACTTTCGTACCTACGATTAGGTTAATTAAGAAGCCCTTTAAAATTTGTTTTTTTAAGGTTTCAACAATTATCTCATCACTTAGGTCTTTTATCACATTTTCTTCTTAATCTTGGATCTGGCTGAGAGGGAAAAATTACGTCCTCTCACCCTCTTCCCTCCCCAGTTGTGCTACTGCTCTTATCGCCATTCGAAGCCGACAGAATTGGTCTCTTAAAAAATCTTCAATTAACTTCAAAATAATGGCCTACGAAGTTTCACAAAAGGTAGTGATGCTGTTCAGCGATATCTTAGGTAACAACTTCACCTAATCGGATCGTAAAGTTTTCCCAAAATCCTATTTAAACAACTAACAGATTGGAATAAGTTCATAAGCACTTCTCTCCCCTTATGTGCGCCGTTTATTGAAAATCTAATCCCACTAACGTTTCAAATCATGGCAACAAGGGTTGTTCAACCGTTGCACAAATGGTACGCCGTTGTTAATAATTTCATCGTTTAAGCGCACAGCAGCATGAAACGATGCCTCCATCAGCGAAATTATAGAGAATTCCGATGCTACAACAAGCGTAGCCAGCGCTAATAAAGTTAATCCCTAATTTCCAGTTGAATTGCAGGCTTGGCGCAAATCTGGGAACCACTTGAGGGATTTAACAGCCAACTGACGCTTCCGTTTCTCAGTTTAATAATAGATTTTAAACTTTCAAATTTATTGCTGTATGCTGACGTTCAATGCAATTTCAAAAAATTATGCAGAAGGATTCAGTGTTACCACGGTGGACAATGTGATCGCGGTCTAGGGATGTTTGCAGAAGCTTTATTTGGTAGTTTAGGTGGATTTCATTGCTGATTTTAATCTTTCAAACGGGATGCTGTACAATTGAAAATAAGAATAAAGAGGCGACGCGACTGATTGAAAATGAAAACCAATAACAATTCTAAAAACTGGTCAGGCGCTAAAACAGAAAACAATAAAGCCAATATGGAAAAAAATATGATTGGTTGTTTACAATATTGCCATGATGATGCTTTATTACGTGAAAGCGCTTGGCTGTTAAATCCGAAGGTGTATTAATGGCTAAAACTTCTCTTTTATACGTTAAAATAAAAAAAAAATAATAATACGTCATTACGTAATAATTATAAGAAGAGACATGAATCTTCGGGTTTTAAAATGACAATCGTAAGACTTTGACAAATGTTGTTTTAACAGCTCTATTTTAATAATAAATAGGACGGAATGCCAAATCGGCTAGATTAATGGTAATATAGATGCAAACATATTTCAGTTGCCTTTTGGGCTTAAATGTCAGACTCCCTCAGCGGAAATTAAACCTTCGTCATGTGGTGTGAACTGTAATTTTTATGGCCAGAACATCTTCGTGCTAAGTTGTTCCTACGCAGTGTTAAAGCTTTAAACTCAGTTGGCCTTATAAGGTCAGTGGTGTTTGCGAAATCAAGATGGCTGACTGGTGTCAGGTTGTTATGTGTATCTGCAAATGCCTTTTGTAAGTTGTTTAATAATTGCACCAAGTGTTAATTTGTCGTTCAAGTGTAAAGACGTTCAAGTATGCTTTTCATAGTAGCCAGAGAATAAACTAGATACTCATTGCCAAAGCGAATGTTCCAATAATTCCACTAGAACTGTAAGTCCAGTACAAGTTTAGGCCTAAACTTATACACTTTGCCCAAGCACTTAAAGTTGGAAATATGATGTCTTCTAATATCCTACTAGTCCACCATTAAATAGAACACGTCCTTTAACTGACCAAAGGCCAAAGCTCTACCGTTAAGCTGCCTATGGCCGTTTCCTTTTGACCATGTCAGTATGGCTTTGGCGTTTGCCTCGAAGTTCAAGGGTTTAATTCCAGTTCAGGCACTCTGACATTTAATTCCAAAAGGCAACGGAAGTAAGTTTGCACCTGTATTTATTTATTTATCTGTTTTAAGAGTTGTTTTCGGTTTTATTTATCTTCTAAAAAAAAGCTACAAACAAGAAAAAAATTGATAAATTATTTGTAACGCACCATTCTGGGGATTTGAATGTGGTTACTAAAGGGTTGCACATCCTCGTTCTCTCAGCGTTTGTGTTTTACCATAGGAGTTGAGTTGTGTTTGGATGGATAAGCAACTCCCAACTCAAATGCATAGCCGAAGTGTGTAGTCTTCGATGGCAAGCGTGACTCGCGAATGTGTATCCCAGAATACAAATCGCGTCTGCTACTTCCGCTTGACCAAGCCGCCATGAGGTATTCGCAGTTGATCCGCTAGTAGATGAATGGATTTTACCGTAGGCGGTGAATTTTTGTGTGAATTACGCCCTGTACTACGTTGTATATGATGTATCAAACGTAGGTAAGATAAGAGATTGTTATATTGCCAGGCGAAGGTGCCATTGTGTTTTCTAACAAAGTTTGACAGTCGAACGAAACCTAAACGCCGATTGTTGGGGAAGTAAATATCGTATTTTTGTAACACACGAGACGGGGGTGCTTATGAATGCATGATATTTGCAAGAAAACCGGTGTAGAACGAGTCATCTTCTTGTGACAACAGTAAGTGTAACCAAGTTAAAATGTCGTACCAGCAGAAGAATTGAAAAAATTACTAAATCCAATTTAGTACCGTTATACCAGTTTAGTACCGCGTTATACTAGGCGTCGTCTGCTTTCTCCGCCATGCTGAAGGTTGGTTTGGAGGGATTAAACCTAGTGCGTTGGGTGTAAATTTCCGATCACGCGGCCGCGAGTGCCGATTGGCTGGCGGTACGTCCTTTGAAGCCAAGCTCTTAAACTTCCGGTTTAGTCAAGTTGCTTATCCACCCAAACACAACTCAACTCCTATGGTTTCACCATACGCTTACGTGTCCGCCTCGAGGGCTTGGAGTTTAGTCCGGTTGTGACGTCAACCTCATACCTGGAATCGCCTCTCTTCTCGCAACTTTGCACAAACTGTCACGAAGACAAACTTTGCCAAGGTCATGTTTTGCCGGGAATCAAGAGCGCTTGAAGAAACGCTATTTTTAGCAATTACATCACGAGATGCTTCCAGCCTCCCTTTATAATTGGAGTCTGTCGGCATCTCGAGAGCAATCATATCCCGCCTACGGTACTGATTGGAGTTCAGGTCAGAAGTAGGAGAGACGGTTCTCTCCGGCAAGAAGACAGGACAAGACAGTTATGAAGTCGACCAAAGGAAACAATGGGATCACGTCGGGTTATCTTCGGGCTTCAATCGGGAAGAAGAGAAAAAGAAAGAAGAATACGACACGTAGTGAGTACGTCTCGAGTCTGTTGGCGTCCTACCAACAGTCCCCCTAGACGCTGAGGGAAGCTGATTCGTCATTTAGATAAATACTAGCATCGTACCCGGCTTCGCCCGGGGATTCGTTTGACCCGTGGCTGTTTCCCAGTTTAGCTGCTGCATGATCGTTCACTGCAACAGTCCATTTTTGTTTGTGTAATACTCCTCCTTTCCGCCAATCCTCTCCCTCCCCTCCTCCTTTTATCCCGTCCTCTCCCTCTCCTCTTGGTTTCCTTCCCTTTCTCCTCTTTGCTGTACGTAGTTGAACACGTACCCGGCTCCCAGGTCCCGTGCTTGTTTCTTTGTTCTCTTCTAGGTTCAGTTAATGCGCAATCGTATGCTTAATGGTAACAGCTGACTTTGCCCCCCTCCCCCCACTCCCAGTCTTTCGCTGTCGATTAAGCAATGCGTACCGTGTGAAAAAGAAGTGTGCATGACGTCATGTAATACTTGCCTTTGAGATTACCACGGTGTTTAGTTAGAAGGATAATTGTTAGAGCAAATTGTTAGTCGAGGCCACAATGTGCCAATTTCAACTTCTTTTTAGGGCAACAACGTCCCAGTTTCAACTTCAAGCCAAAGAATTGACACACTCGCACGTTTTCATTGTTCCCCTTCCGGGGGTCGTTGCGGTTGCTTCATTTCTGCAATGAGACTTTGATTTATAATGTAAGAAGATTAATAATTGGCGTGGTTATCAGTTATTAGGGCGTTACATATTAATGAAAAAAAAGCCACGAAGCGCAGAAACAATTTTACTTACGATGGCAAGGTTCATTTTAAACTGATTGAACCAGTGCATACCTGTCTCACCCTATCTTCGTTTTAAAGAATCCCATTTCGCCGAACAGTAAGACCATAATTAATATTCTGCAAAAATCGAATTACCATTTCGCTAAAAAAATGTTTTGTAACCTGCCTGCCTCACTCGCGCTTCCAAGCTCGCTTCTGCTAGTATACATCTGACTGTAGTCACAAATTCCTTCAAGTAGGAATATTTCTTTAATAGGATGAGGGGGTAATAACATTATATTTTTTAATAATACGTTTTTCGGCGAAACCCATTTCGTCGAACGAGAATTCTGTTTTCGTCGAATTTTAAGCAGGACTTATTTTAGTGGTTTAATGGGAAAAGGTTTCGGCGGAAAAAAAATACATTAAATCATGCCGAAAAGCTTCGTGAAAACATCTGAGAAAATATGGAGTAGTTATCCACGTATAAAAGACACAACAAAACCATTCCACTCCAACCCAAGCTGGATGATTGACAAAATGTTAAAAACAACGATAGGGATGGAAGAGGCAACAAACGCCAGGCCGCAAAACGACGCTGAGTGCCAAGCGGAAGGGGTGATAAACTATCTTTTTTATTTTGAGGGGAACTCTCATACCGTGGGAGGGTGGTGGGGGGAGTGGGGGGGCTCCTGGGACGCTCAGCATAATAAGGTGTGCATATAAGTTTGCAGAAATTTGGTGACGGACGGTAAGTTCTAAATACTCTTGCGTAATCGTGCAATGAAGGGTTGCTAGAAAATGTGATTGTGTACCGGAGCAAAGGCAATAAACACCGTTTCGAGATTACCCAACGTTTAGTATCATCTTGTATGTTACCCGGGGTTTACTGTTATCAAGTGTTTTGGTTTTTTTAAGGTTCGGCCCTTGGCCGGTTTCTGAAAATGCCAGACAAGCAAATTTTTTTCTTTTTTTCTTTCTTCTTTTTTTTTCTTTTTAAAGTTTGAATTGGATTTTTGTGAAAATCCACCTTCAAAAATTGTGCTTCATTCAAAAAGTGCTTCATTCAAAAATTGTGCTACATTGTGCCCACGTAGCTGACTCCACGGACACGTCCTGTTTCGCCAAATCCCGTTTTGCCAAAAAGAAAGCACATTAAAATTTCTTTGCCTATAGGGCAAATCCCGTTTCGCCAAATACCGTTGTGCCAAATTCTATTCTTGAAATTTTAGGCACACGGAGTTGAATACATTATTCCTGTCAAACATTTATAGACAAACACAAACATAAAAGAAAATACTGAAAGTAATAAAGTAGCAAAATTTTTTCCCCACATAGACGATTTTTAATGCACCCAAATACTAAGGACATTAATAAAAAAAATTGAAAAAGCTAAAAAATGCCACAAAACAAAACTACACGTTCGTCAAGATGGTGAACAATTAAAAATACAACATGGCAACATTTAAAGCAAGACATTAAAATCAACCAGTATTCGAAAAGAACACAAAAAATCTTAGTCTTCTAAATAAATTTGATGGCTGACAGCATCGATACACCGAAACACATCTCTATGCCCCGCATTTAACTGCCGCTTTAATTCCCTCAAATGTGAGTCCAAGTTACGACTTTATTGTAACTTTGGAGGGGGTTGTTGTCCGGCAGGCAACATAGCTTGTCATGTTGCATTTTGCTGATATCTTTCTTCAGGACGTCAATCATATTTGGTACGAACAGAATCGTACGATGGACGCGTGATGGCTTCCATATTATAATCTACATCATTAAGGACGTACGATGTGCGTGCGTGTGTGTTTGTACCTCTACTCCTCCAGAACCAAAGCATCTACAAAGATGGGAGAAGGGCCTAACTATTGCGCACAGTATAGGCCTATTTTCATCGTTGTAACTTGATATTATCACCCTCAAATACGCCAAAACCCTGAAAAATTAACGTCAAAGTTTTTTTTTAAAGCCTCATGATGTTTGTTCATGACGTCATAGTTTGTTCATGAAAACCTCCATGAGCAAAGAGATGATCCGAAGCGCAGCGAGACGTGGCCGAATGAGGCGAAAGAATGAAATAAAAGGACGACGTATTTTTCAACACACCACATACACATCTTAAAATCGGTTTTGAATCAACTGACACATGGAAACCTGGTTTTAAAAGGGGGGCCAAACATTCGTGTTTGTGAAGCATGGTGGTGCGTGGATTGAGCGAGCGATTTCCACGTAAAGTAAACTTTGCTCTCTCTCAATCTTTTATCTCTCATCTTCATAGGGGATTACTTCTGGAAGAGAAGACGTACAAATGTACAAACAAACAAATCGTATGTTTTGAATGATATAGATGAAATGCAGGCGCACTTATGTGACGGACGAACTGTGAGCAATAATTACCATTAGTTTGCGTCGAAATAATCAGCACATGATTTTGTGATGCTCTCGGAATGAAAGAAATTACTGGACGCATGTATCGAAGCGCACGTAGCTCTCGGATGGCCAGACTGTTGGAATGATTTACGGTTATCATTTGTTTATGCAGTGAAACCTTACGAAAAACGCGTACTGTACTCTGGCCATTTGCTTGATAGTTTTAGATGCTGATGGCTGTCAGCAGGACAAGAGTTGCAACATGAAAGCTCTTCGAGCGTAGCGAGACGACGCGGAATGAGCGAGCGAAGCGAGCGACCCCGCTAGTATAATATAATATGGAAGCCATCACTCTACGAATGGTCCTTTACTTGTTGTTTTCGAAGTGGTTCGAATTGGTTTCAAACTGATCGGAAAAAAAAATTATTTGAAATTGTATACAGGATGGTTCATAAAATACTAAAATACCATGTTGAGGACTCCAAAGGGTGTTTCACAAAACACACCCTTAACATGGAATAAAAAATAAAGCTGTTTTTTAGTTAGGAAGTGTCTGTTACTAGTCTCCCCCTATCCCTTCCCCCCCCCCCCATCTTTGCGCCAGTATCGTTGCACAAGTATATTCTAGCAGCCATCTTCAAAATAAAACCAGGAAACCAGTAACCAGCACGGAATCATGGGGAATTAGATGTTAAATTTCGTGTAGCTAAAATTTTGTCAAATTAGATTTGGCGTAGCTAACGGGACTTGGTGAAATGGAATTAACCCTTTAGGCAAGTAATAGTTATTGATTAAAAACTATTGGTTATCGATTTTTAAACCACGGCTGCGATGATTTGGTGCGAGACATGCAAATACGTCAAGGGGGCGAAGCCCCAGGGACGATTTGCATTTCGAGCGGCCAAATCATCGCAGCCGTGGTTTAAAAATCGATTACCAATAGTTCTTAATAAATAACATATTTATATCACGGTTGGGACGTCAAGCTAACTCGTATTTAATTAAAACGTGATTGTGTTTTGTGAAAGAATTCTCAAGAAGACTAAAGGTCATTCCATTTTAATTTACTGAGGGTGGAGTGGTTGGTAGACTGACGAGTCGTTTGCGTCCGTTTGTGGGGGAGTGGGCAAGAAGGATACGCAGCGTCGTTTCGCCGTATTTCACGCTAGCCAGGTCGCTTGTGTTTTCGAGGCTTTTCGGAGTGATAGAATTTCGATAAAAGGCTGCAGGGATTGAATGACATTCTGGGGAGGTATGTAATTCATTTTGAGCGTTTGTAGTTTGAGAATTGTTTAAAAACTAGGTAATAGGGTAGCGGTATGAATGAAGGTCATTGCATTTTAGTTTGTGGAAGGGATGGGAGGGGGGAGTTAACGCAGCGTGAATGGCTTAGATATTGGCCAGACGTATAAGAGTTTGCAGGGATGGGATTTCATTCCTTTTAAGTAATTAAGTTTTTTTTTTTTTTTTTTTTTTTTTTTTTTTTTTTTTTCGATGTATTTGGTCGTTGGTGTGTATTCCCGGTCGTGTGATCCGGAAGTGTCAAAAGTGTGGGTTATTGGCAAAAGTGTGGGTTATCGGCAAAAGTGTGAGGTAACTTGATAACCCACACTTTTTGCGATGACGCACACTTCCGGTATTGGTTAACGGGATTTAACCAACGGAAATTAAGCATGGCGTTGAGTTAGCGTGACGTCACAGCCGTGGTATAAAGGCTTTTAACTGCTTTCTTTTTGGCAAAACGGGATTTGATGAAAGGATTTGGCGAAACGGAACTTCACCGGCTCCATTTCTCGGTTCGGCAAGTGGAATACTCTACATAACATCTTGATTAAATTTAGAACGTAGCCTAGAAACCCTTCGTTCGGGGGTGTTTGTGCTGCTTTATTGAGCTGGAATTCTTATTAACTAGTGAGATATTTTTTGTGTGAAAAGTGGCTACTATTCAGTGACTCCTGCTACATGTGAATTCAGTTATGCAATTATACAGATGTGAATCTATTGCTGTGACTGGCATGTGAGCCGTCTTAATAATGGAAACAGCGTTCGGGAATTGATAATTATGTCGTGCGTACGATAAAGGAAGTAAAATTCGTTAATAATCTTGCGCAAATAGATTTAATGGTTTAGGAAATAATGTGTTATAATGCACAACCGCCAATTACAAGAGTAAACCGACTAACAGACGATAAATCTTGTATATGATGTATTGTGTGCATTTGCTGGTTGTGACGTGACTTATATTTGAACTTGGAAATTAAGGAGGGAAGAATTCTATTTAGGCCATGAAAAGTTAAAAAGTTAAACAGTAAAAGTTTACAGGCGCGTGCGGGTAGCGTTATATTATCTCGGATTAAACATTTTTATCTGAATCCTGGTCTACCTCCATAAAATTCACATTTTCGCCAAATTTTAACTGATTTTGATATTCCAGTATACCATTTTAACAGGTTCGAAACAAGCTTTTCAATGGCGCAAATTTCAAGCCTCTAGCTCAAACCACTAGGAAATCTTTGGTAAACTAAAAAAAAAAATACTAGATGATAGAAGTGACATATTTTCAAAATATAACATTTTTCTATAGTGTCCGCGGCCTATCTTGAGTTCGCTGCAGAAGGAACACGGATAATCGATTGTACGTTTTTAGTAGCAGAGTGCCTTGCTGATATCCAAGATGGTTACAAAAACAATGGCGGCCGTCGATTAAAGCCGCCTTCTCCAGGAAGACGTAGCTGCTCATAAAATACTTGCAGGGCTCAAGATACGCCGCGCCGCACATAAGCAGACTGAACACTAATCAAGCTTTGAGCTGTACGTGTCAAAGAAATCTGAACAGTTCAATAAAACTAGGGCTGTCGTCACTTCCACTGCCGACATAATGGCGCACGCTCCGCTTTATTTGCTGTTTGGCTGGGTTTCCCACTTCCCTCTTCCAACTGATTTTCAAATTCAGAATGCTCAAACATTCCATAAAGTGAGCATGTGGTGTAGTTGTAATCCACCCAAAACTAACTGGTATAAGAGACGCCGTCAAGTTTCCAAAAGGGTCGGCCATTGAAAGTAGTGATATCGTTCAACCAGGGAAAGGCCTCCAAGGTAGCTAGCTACTTAGATAGACAGTATCACAAAAACGTTATGATGCATTTTATTCTCTATGACTGGTGAAACTCATCCTTTAACTTTTAGTTTTTCCTTATTCCTGCAGCTTTCCCCTTACATTTTCCATAATTTGAAAGATTTCGGCAGCGTTGGAATTTATACTCAACAGGACAAAATATACTTTTAGTTGCTTACAGTTTTACAGAAAAACATCTGCTGCTTCTTACTAGTTTAGCGGCACAAGCGCAGCTCACAGGTCAATTTTGTTGAGCCAGTTTCATGTCGAATGCCTTTAGCAACGATTTCCAGCGTGACATGCCTTTAACAGTTAGATAAAATACGGACGCAAACCTATTTACGTTGCCTTTTGGACTTAAATGTCAGACTGCCTGAGTGCGGAATCGAACCCACGACCTTTGAAACCAAAGGCCGGAATCCTACCGCTCAGTATGGGCCATGTCAGTATGGCTGAGTGGTCGGACTCCGGCCTTTGGTTTCAAAGGTCGTGGGTTCGATTCCCCACTCAGGCTGTCTGATATCTAAGTCCAAAAGGCAACGTAAATAGGTTTTCATCCGTATTTATTTAACACTTATCGAGCCCAATTGGCTTTCTGTCCCGTTTTTAACAAATAGAAACTGCCTCGGCTTAACAATTGACACGGCCATGGCTCTCTTGGTGTGTTTTGGCTCTTGGCTCTTGGCCCATTTTGTCACCATGTTACTTCCTCGACTCCCATGTCCGATTCCAGATTTTTTTTTTATTAAACCTTGTCCATACACCCCTACTACTGCATGCAAAGTGTGGTTTGGGTAGTCTTTGTAGTTTTTGCGTGATGCGCTAGCTAAGATTACAGTTTTCTGTGTGACATTTGCTGAAAGTAAATGTTTACTCAACGTCCATCGAGGCAAGATCGGGAAGTGAGGTTGGAATGGAATGAGGGAGTTCGCGCTTTACAATCGGTTAGCATAGAAGGGGGGGGGGGCCTCGAGACCTAATGGCGCGTCGACAGCTAGGTCATTAGCGCCAACCTCAGTACAGTGCAGGGATCCGGTCCGGGTTGCCACTGCGCCACGCAGTACAGAGACGTTAACCAAATCCCAAAACATAGAGATACGATTCGTAACACGGTTATACAACAAGATGGTATTCGAGTTAGGGCGCGTTTACGCCATGACTCGCCTATGCATTCTCGCAGCAAGAATTTAATCGGGATGGCGAAGGTGTCGTTGCCATGGTAACAACGCTATTTGGATTAGCTAAATCCGACATCGTTTGAGTAAAATGCTTGCAGTCTTATAATCCGTGACAATAAGGTAAAGAATTTCTTTTTACGAACCAAGTTTCCCAGTCGCTTGTGAACTCGCGATATTGACTGCTTTGGTTGTGAGTCGGTGCAACTAAAACTGCCGCCACTTTGGAATTTCAGAGGATTTCTAGCTTCTAGCTGCGAGAATGCAAGGGCGAGTCATTGCGTAAACGCGTCTTTACACATTGTTATGCAGAACGATAGACCTTTAGGAGTAGTAAATTGAAGGGAAACATCTTGCACCCAAGGCTCACACAAGGCTCTCCAAGATGGCGTAGAGTTTGGTAGTAAAACTGTAGATGCATGGTGCATCTCTGCACTATTTTAATCTGAATCCCCTTGCCCAATATTTTTACCGTACGTCGTTCAACCTTATCTCACAGAATACTTCCACCAAATTTTACTCGAATTCGTCCATCCAGAACAACACGGAAACTCGGACAAACAGACAGAGGAAAACCGGCCGTTGCTTTCGTTCGGACAGTAAATTCGTCCGGCTCTAGAGCTTTGTTAGTTTGGTGAACCTAGACCAGTTTTAGATCATTTGAAGTCCGTGGGAGCCAAATAGGAACAATTTATAGTTTCGTTCCTAGTAGTTTGTATTGGCTATAAAGAAAAGGCGATGGATTCAAACGATTAGAAAGGAAATGATGACAACGACGTAGTATGCAAAAACGGAATGCTTGGGTCGTTGGGCGATTCCATTGTAAATTTTAATAATCGAGTTGGTTTTAATCGCGTTGTTGTTGAGCATAAGACCAGTGAGCCGTCCACAGATCGTTTGTCATGGAAGGATATTTCAAAACCAAAGGATTGTCTGTTGCATTCGTAACAAGGTCACATAAATTAAAGGTACATTTATATATGTCGAGATTGGGCGGCCCAATTAAAGCATATATTTTAGCTAGTAAAAGAAATAGCGTCGGTGCTGTACGAACGTGGTATCAACTGCATTAAGAAAGTCTTTGTATTTCTCATATCAAGTGGTAAAGGTGGGTGGGTTCAGAAATCAGCTTCTTTTTTAATGGATTTAAGATTAAGGTCGTTGTCTAGAGATGGGAATAAATCCACTTATTGTGTGTGGCTGGGGTGCTTGTCTAGCCATGCAGTCGTGTATGACTGTATAAGAGTGGCTAAATATTTTCATGCCAATTTCTCCTTCGAATAAGAATTTTGAAAATAGAATATTTAGTTGTAATAAAATTTAAATTATT
>JAHWFP010225070.1:0-26800 GCA_023313725.1 Lithobius niger | reverse complement strand
GATATTTTAAATTTCATTTTTAAAATTATTTATTAAACAAAAAAAATTAAATAATTATCGAGACAATCACATGACCTGTAGATTCCATATTAAAACTAACTTTATATAGTTTTAATATTGAATCTACTCTAGCGTCTGACAGATCATGTGAGTCATCTATCGACACACATTGTCGAACCGCTAAGGTTATCGCGAGCTGGAAAGGGACATTTTTGCTAGTAAATGCCTAAGATCTTTTATATGCCACAAACGATATTGACAACCATTATTACAACGTTTAAGGATATATAGGCCAACCGATTTTCCGAAGCAGCTTTTCTGACAAAAAAAGCCAAGCCTTTTAAAAATTCTGATCAGGTGGTTGCATGTTTTGTAGGATAACAATTTCCCGAATGAGTCTCTGTTTCATCACATGGAGGGTCATAACCTAAAGGCCCCCGCGCACTGGGCAGCCAGGTCGTGCAGCCAGTGGTTGTGGCGGCCATAAAACACGGCGACGTGCCACGCGGCTACATCCGTTTTTCATTGATAATTATCGGCCACGTGGTGAAAAATGAACACGGAACAAGTAGGGTCGCCCTGTGGTCGCTTGGACGCCGCCCGGGATCCCAGTGGCCGCTGCGACTGACTGGCCACGGCGGCCAAGTACGCGGTGCTACATATACCGCAAGCATTTTCATTGGCCTCAGCGACATGGTCGTGGTGCTTGGTCACCTAGTGCGCGGGGCCCTTACTGCTTTTTGTGACTCCCCGTCCTACGAAACTGTTTGCATTATCGTGACGCTTGAGGAGAATTGAGGTTTTTTTTTTAGTAAAATTTAGTTAATTGAGTTTTGTCTACATGTTAATCTTATTAAAGTCATCTTACAACTTTCCTTCATTATTTTAGTATTCGTTATACATTCAAAACAAACAAAAAAACATCGTCTGCACAATATGGGGGATGAATATCCTACATAAATTAAAAAGGAGTAAGTTGACCACGGATCCCTGACGAACACCTTAAAAATAATAATAATAAAATCTTTATTATGGGGGCAGCATCTATAGAGACATACTATAGAATTTATTTTTCAAAAGGAAAACACTCGGACGGGCGAGGTACACAGTCACACAGAGTTTCTTGGCACGTGTGGGCCGAGTGACGCACGCGTTAAGACTATCCTCCCATGCAGATAGCAACGGACGACTTTTCCGCGTACACCAGAAACTTTCCATATTTTCAGTTCGTCCGACTGCTTCGGGCAAGAATTTTCGTTTGAATGTGAAATCACTTAGGAACGAAGCCATATAGAAGGTCTCCATTGATTTGTCCACACGAAAATGACGTTCGTCCTTTTCGTCCTTTTCATTCTTCGTTAAGTTGAATTCAGTGGTCCAACTCGCTCATCGATTCGGGGAAGGGGACAAGTGCGAGCCAATCAAAAGAGAAGTCTGAGAAAAATGGAAATCCGGTGTGGAGATGGCTTCGAAGATGAAGCGCCTTCTTCGACACAATGCAATCGTCAAATCCATCTTCTCAGAAACAAAAGATTTCGAAACCATAAACCGAGGGTGATCTTGCTAGGTGGATCGAAGATTTCGAATGCTGGAGAGAGGGGATGAGGTGTGGGAATGAGGGTGAAGAGGGCGTGGTCGAGGTCTCCCATTTCTCCCCTTTCAATTCCGTCTCTTTTAGGTCTAAGATCAATCTTATCTTTGGCTGACAGTGAACTCAATAGATCCAGATAGTTTTCCTGTCTGTTTTTTTTTTTAATCAAACAGTTTTACAGGATAATGCATTGCACCTGCTGGTTCAGAGGGTCACGAACAGCGGACGACAGAGAAAGCTGGAAGCTGAGCCGGAAATGCGTCCCAATCCCATTTGAAACAGGTCAAGACCATTGAATGACGGACCAATCAGCTAGAACGCTTACATTGGCTCAGGATGCGTTTATAAAGTTGATTTTGACGCGAGAGTGTGACGCTTGGTACGAAAAAGAAGAGCGTTTTTCGTGTTCAATTTGTATTTATTAACTGCTAACATACAACCCTCTCCGAACAACAGTCTTGACACATTTTAACTGATGTTTTTGCTCTATCAAGTGAAGCGATATTTTGTTTCGTTCGCGTGAACCCTACACTATTTTATATTTGTGTACCGTCACAGCAGTGAATTCTATGGGGATACGAGCTCTGATGTTTTTTCTAAATGCAAAGCCGTTTTTGTTTTGTTTGTTTAATCCTGTACTAGTTGTGGAGCAGGTGAAGCAACTTGAACGTTTTAGATTTGTCGAGTGTCAAGCTGGTTTCAACTCGATGTCGATATTCACGAGCCATGCAATGCTCGGACAAGTTGCTGAGTTGCCCGCTGGGACAGAAAAATGGGGACATCAGCGGAATAAAGCAGTTCCATCGAGGCAAAAGTTGGAGTGACTACGTCTGAATAATAAAATAAAACAAAATATCTTTGCAGCAGCATCCACCCATATAGCGGCACACCTTATCATTGTAAAAGCATGAAGATCACATCATGTAAAGGCACAAGATAGTTAAGCAAGCTGACATGTCCACCTACATATAACAGCGGTAAGACGGAAGTAGAAGAGTAACAGGAAAAAAGCGGGAAGTGATGTTAGAGCATGACGTCGTATGTGAAAAAGAGGGTTTTTGTATCCATACCTCATTCATTTTTCCCAGTCTCCTTCTCCTTTACCCCGGAACCACTAAGCCTCCCCAAACATCTCTTCCTGCTTCATCGTACTACGACGTACTTTTTCACCTGTTATGTATCCGGTTACGTCCCGTTTCGCCAAATCCCGTTTCGCCCAAAAGAAAGCAGATTAACAGCTTTTGCCTCAGGGGCCAGTCCCGTTTCGCCAAATCTCGTTCACGAAATTTTAGGCACACGAAACATTTAAAACATTTAAACACGAACATTTATAACATGATAATGGTCAGACATTTATAGACAAACACCCGTTTTGCAGAATCCCATTTTTCAAAATAATTTGTTTCAAATTACGTACCTCGCTCGCGTTCCCGCGCTCGCTGCGGCTAAATACATAACATCAGAAACCACAACTAATCAAAAATTCCTAACAATTAGGCATGCATCTTTAACTTCTGCAATGTTACAATTTTTGAAGAATATTTTGTGTGCGGGATTTTGCAAAACGGGAATTACCGTTTGGAAAAGGTTAACCATCACGTGTATAACTAACTATATTCTTAAAAGAGAACCTTTGCATTGACGTAGTGACGCCCAAGCATTCTAAACAATTATATTTAAAGCGCACGTTTTTCCGTCTGTATTGCCAGTTTTCAAAACGACAATAAATTAACTGGGCTTATTCTACCATTGCTCGTCTCTGTTAAATATCTGCCTTTTAAAGCCCCATTACATAGAAATAAACATAGACATAAATTTCGTGTACGTAAAATTTTGTCAAATTCGTTTTGGCGAAACGGGATTTGGCGAAACGGGACTGGCCCCTGAGGGCAAAACTGTTAATCTGTTTTTTTTTTTCTTTCTTGGCGAAACGGGATTTGGCGAAACGAGAGTTATACAAACGGGAGCATGAGCCCCTCCCTCTTTGCAATACAGCTTCCGAATCTCTCGTTGTAAATGCAACAACATTAAATCCCTAATTCATTTCTCCTGAGTCAGGGAATTAATGTTGTTGTAGTTATACCGAGAGCTGCTGAGTTGCAAAGAGGGAGGGATGAATACAAAATTTGATCAAAAGATTAGAGTTCAGCAGGAAGAGATTAGATGTTGTTTCATATTTGGGGAGGCTTACGGGTTCCGGCGTAGAAGAGAAGGATGATGGGGCAGAGGAGGGACGCCTGCATAATTGGAGTAGAACAACGTCTAATATAATAAATCATAATAATAAATCAAAGTTTGTCGCAATAGCAACGGGTCTGGCAAGGACCGGGGGGTCGCTAACAGTCAGCCATAAATTATATGGCATTTTCTGTAAAATTAATGTCTTTAAAAAAAATAAGAAATCACTTATATTGATTATCAACAATATGATAAAATTTAAAAAATGAAATAAAACAATGGCCGGGAATGTGGAATAGACGAAGGTGGGGTGAGGGACGAATGCCTTACCACCAAGGTTAGACCTGCCAGGGACACTTTGGTCCCCGATGGCATCGCCAAACGTGTAGATTTTTCAGGGAAAGGATTGCCAAGGTGCAGACAAGGGAATGTTTAAATAGGCTAATGAAGCTAAAAAAATTTTTAAATCGTTGTAAACTTGCTAAAATTTTATGTTGATTTTAAAAAGTAAAAAACAAATGCATCCTCATAATGGGATTTGTCGTAATCAAATAGTTAACAAAATATACATAAAGTTAAAAAATAAAAAAATCTATTCACCACTCACTCGATTGATAGATGGGCCAGAGGATACCAATACCGTACTAGTGTTCGGAGGCGGGGGTCATAATGGTCTTTTAATAACTTTACTGAGATCTTCAGTGAGCAGTTCTTATGTAATACCAAGGAATGACAGATACATAACTGAGGGGAAATAAAGCTACACTGGATATCCTGGAATGTGTACTGACAACGTATCAACATAATGAGACAGAGAAGTATGTTAAAATGACATCAATTCTTCAAACTCCTAACTTAAAGATCTCCCACAGCCGACTAAACTACGCAGGTACTTCTAGTATATCACATACCACACGGTATCTAGCCGCGACTTCTCTAGAGTGCTAATATCCCATAGATATGGAACGCCCTGCTGGTCAAAATAACGTTTTACGTCACGTTATAATTCGATTTACAACGCGTCACAATTAGATTTACGACGCGTTGCAAATGTGACCAATAGGGTGCCTTTTTCTTCAACGCGTTGCAATTTATTTTTAACGCGTTACAATTTATTTATACGCAACGAATTCGTGGGGAATTGCCATTGGCTGCGTACGTACGATATACCATTGGTTGTACAACGTCACATTGTACATCAATTTCCAACGCGTTATGAATAAATTGCAATGCGTTAAAAATAAATTTTAACGCGTTGACGAAAAAGGCACCCCATTGGCCACATTTGCAACGCATCGAAAATCGAATTGTAACGCGTTTTAAATCGAATTGCAACGTGACGCAAAACGTATTTTGTCCAGCAGGGCGTTCCATACATAGAGACAAGCCACCTACCGCATAAACGAGAGCGTCGCTGTCCCACCAATGCAACGCACTGCTGCGCAACAATTTAACTTCACTAACGGTGCCCTCACTAGGATCCATGCAAACTACGCGAAAACTTTGCTTCTAGATTTTACTTAAGAAATTAAATCACCAGAGTCTGTAGTAAGTGTATGTGGCATCTTTGTTTTTTGCTGATCTCTCATAATTATTGTCACACTGTTAACCTTTTCCAATTAAAATTAGTACTGGACGTTTAGTTTGAATTCAGTCATTTTCAAAAGTGGAGGACTACCCCAAATTTACAGAATTATAAAAGTGGTGAACTAAAAAAATGTAACAATCTGCACCATCTTCACCAGACGAAATTAGCTATAGGAATGGCGAAAGTGACAGAACCGTAAAAAATAAAACCTTAAATCCATGCAAGTTGCCGGAACAGGTAGACGAAAGATCCCGGTCGGAGACGGTTTAGTACGTTTACGGTTTCACACTGTTTAATTTTTTACGTTTTTGTTCTTTCCTGGTTAGTTCGTGTGGCGAAAATGTAACTTACTTTTATGTTTTGAATTTTTTTTTTAATTCGCTACTTTTACAATTCTGTATTCTGTGTCCACTCTTGAAAATGTCTGCAATGAGTCGAAATGTTGACTCCTGGTTTTAATTGTGCATTGTTTCTGGCTTTTCTCACATCACGACTTCAAAACTTATTTTCTCACTACGACGCTGGGTAAATGGAATACAGCAGTGCGTAAACACAGTTGTCGTTACACTTTCCTTCGAAGTCGATACTTTCGAATACCGGCCACATAGAGAGCAACACCGTTCACAGACCACCTTAATGCCCTCCTTATTGGACTCGTGCTAAAGTATCATGTTATTAATGTCCGGCCACGACAAGGGAAGTATCGTGCAGGAAATACAATACTTCGTAGAAGAAATTCCTACCTCAAAGATTTTCGGTGGCGGAATTCAAAACTAGAGGTAAAGCACTGGGCAGAAATCATATAAGTGGGGTAGCAGAGCAATGCATTGTCGAGCACTGGGCAAAACTCATGCAAATGGAGCACTGGGCAGAAATCATAGACGATTTTGCCCTGCAAATATTGGATGAGAGAGTGCCTCTGGCTCGGCCGAGTAATTAAGATCCTTTGACATCCACCCTTTGACTTTGTAACTTCACTCACCCCACTATATGCGACCCAGTAGTATGTATCATCTCGATCTTCATTTATACCCACCTGGATTTTCGCATTCTTGGAATCAATTCCCAAAAGGGGGTGGGGGGGGGGGGGGGGGGGTTGGGGGGTTAAAATAAGGGTAAATGGCGCGTCGGCAGCTAGGTCGTTAGCACCAGCCTACAGTGGGGTCCGGGTGCACACATTACAGAGATGTGAAACAAACTACAAATCTAGATCTTATTACACATCTGTACCTTCTGCAATGATTTGAAAATCCCGGACGGGAGGACAGATGCGCTAAGTCTCACGAAAGATGGAAGTGGCGACGAACACCATCAAAATGGTGACAGTCAACAAGCAAGTGACGGGCCGTAAGTGGCCGTCGACACCAGTGATATTCCGGAGTGATAACCCCCTCAAAAGGACGCAATGAGTTAGGTTGGTGTGACCAATACACAAACGCGCTAACACTAGCTCTTTCCGGCGTATTACACAAGCCGAGTACCATTCCTGGACAGTGCCTTCAATAGCCCACGCCTTACTGCGTTCTTTTTTGTCTCACAAGAATTGCCAAGCAGCGAGCATTCTCAGACGTATAGAGCTGGAAAAGCGTCCGATGGATCACGGCACAGATCCCTTTGGATTGCTTTACCTTTCATAAGCAATGGGTAGATCAAGCTGGTTTCTTTGAGATCGAAGTCTTTTTTGCAGATAATCTGTGTAGAGAGTGATCGCTAACTGGTCGGAGAGGGTGAGTTAATTATATATAACTATTTTGCTGAGATTTAAAGAGCAACGTTTTACATACAGTAATTTTTGATTTCAACCTTTTGCTGATAGGAAACAGTGAAATGCTATTTTTAGGCAACTAGTAGAACCAATAGCAAAGCATTTATCTGACAAACGTCTGCCACTGACCTACTCATGATTAAACTGATTGAAATTAATGGTTCTTATTCCACATCGTATCTTAATGGTTCAGCACACAATTCCAAAATTAATTTGTAGGCTGGATGACATGGCAAAGAAGGATGTCTCCTGACTGTCATGATCTCAGAAAGCATGAAAGCAAAGACAATTTAATTTTCAGCTCGAAATTTGCGGCTGTTGTTCACTATAAATACACACAAAACAAACAAAAACAGGAGTGGCAATCAGAGCTGCGCACATGGTCAGCGCCAATGGGAAAATTCATGGCGCTGGCCATTTACGCAGCTTTGCTTGTCCCTCTTGTTTTTATTTGTTTTATGTAATAGTTATAGGTTAGAAACGAGAGGTTATTGATTTTAAATCCATGGCTGCGATTATTGGCCCGGCTCGATTATGCAAAGGTCGAGGGCGAAGCCCGAGTTGGGACGTCGAGCTAACTCGTATTAAAACGTGTTTGTGTTTTGTGAAAATTGCTTCAAGAACACATTGATCATTAGTATCCTCGATATGAATGAAGGTCATACCATTTTTGTTTGTGGAGGGGGAAGTGTGATAAATGGACGAGTCCTTTCGCTCAAACTTTGTGGAAGGAGGAGGGGGGGGGACTTAGACAGAAGCGTCGGTCAGCAATACAAGCTGGATTTACGGTCGAAGCTCCTCGTGTTGATCGAAGCCTTTATCGTGTTTGGAGCGAATAATTCGATATGTGAGACAGCAGGGATAAAGTGACATTCTGGGAAGGTATGCAATTCATTTTGTGCGTTTGTAGTTTGAGAATTGTTAAAAAAAAATACAGTGATAGGATGTCGGTATGAATGAAAGTCATTTCATTTTAGTTTGTGGAGGGAGGGAGGTGGGGGAGTTAACGTGGACTGAATAAGCTTAGCTATGGACCAGCTATGTGAGAGCTTGCAGGGATAGGAGGATTTCATTCCTTTTAAGTAATTCGTTTTGTGCGTTTTTATTGCGTTACTGTTTTTTTCACGCTGTATTTGGTTGTTGGTGTGTGTGTTCCCGGCCGCGTGATCCGGAAGTGTTAAAAGTGTGGGTTATCGGCAAAAGTGTAACTTGATAACCTACACTTTTTTTGCGATTTCGCACACTTCCGGTCACGGTTAACGGGATTTAACCTACGGAAATTTAGCGTGGCGCTGAGTTAGCGTGACATCACAGCCGTGGTATAAGTGTTTTTATTGTGAACAAGGTCACAAATTTCCAGCTGAAAATTAAATTGTCTTTACGTTTACGCTTTGCAGGTTCATGTCAGTGAGGAGACATCCTTCTTTGCCAGGGTCAGCACACTAAGAATGAAATTTTTTAAATGACAAAACTTTAAGAATCGTTGAAACGCCTTAGCTACAATTAACTCTCAGTCCTATTTATCAGAAACAATACCCACAAAGGTGAAAAAACCATCAAGTCTCAGTCAATCAAAGTAGTGATATCAGAACAAAATTGGCTGCCAAGTTGCTACTTGGTGTACCAATCCTAACGAAAAGTGTCCCTTTAGAAGGTAGTTGTATCACCCCGCGCCAACGATCAACTGGCAAGATAATCCGACCGACTATTAGATCAAAGGTTAAAAAAAAAACCTGACCATTGCTACAATCCGTAGCAATGGTCAAGTTTTTCATTTAACGACTGGAGTAATAGTCGGTGAGATTAGCTTGGCGGTTGATCGTTGGCGGTGGTGTTATCACTACTTTTGAAAGGGAACACTTTTCGGTTACGCTCGGTACACCATGTAATAACTTGATGGCAGCCATTTTTGCTGATATTCGATTAATTACATGACTTTTCATAATTGTGATGTCAACCGTCTACTGTGCATACTCTTAAGTTCTGGGAACGCATTTTCTCTCTTGTGACTATCACTTTATTAAAAAAAAATTCTCGCAAGTTTCAGAATGTGAAATTTTGGTTTAGTCTGAATGTCAACACTCTCGCCTCTTCAGCAGACGCAATAAATGGATATTCTGAACATCACGTTTACAAAAGGCTAGGTTGTTTATGTGTCATTAGTATTGACATGCTGCAACGTTGCTGAGGTGACGACTGCAGTTTAAAATAGATATTTCTAAAAGTCAACATTTTTTTTTTCTCTTTTTGAGCCTCGCTGTAGTTCGTTTTTATTTCAAAGCAGTCAAATGCGTGCGACCCCGTCTTATATTATTTACTATTATGTAGCACGATACAAAACGTCAGGAATGCGTAACTTATAAATAGAGCAGAGTTATTGACTGTGATATTCAGGAAGCCAGATCGTTGAAGTGTCGCTTGAAGTTGAAGATAAAAAAAATCCGGTCGCCAATCTACTTGTTTGTTGGTGCAGTAGTGGAGAACAGAAAAAAGAAGTGCTGTACAAAACCATATTTTGTCTGACGCAAGCCTTTATTGATTTCTGCTGCAGTTTCACACTTGTTTAGCCTTACCCAAAATCTCAACCGGTATCGTAGCAATCCGGAAGAGACCAAAGAATGTGAGAAAAGCCATGTATGGTTGCCATATTAGTTGAATCTGTTCATCATGGTGTTCAACAGGGCAAGGGATAATCGTCTAACTGGAAAATCTCATAATTAGAAGAACGTGTACCGTATAACAGTATTACGGTAAGTCGTCTAACAGGAAATTCGTATAGTGGAAAATCGTCTAACTGGAAATATGTATAATAGAAAATCGTCTAATGTCCCTGCCTCGCTCGCGCTGCCGTGCTGGTTGCGGCTATACATATAACATCAGAAACCGCAGTTAGACGTTTATCCAGTTAGTCGTTTATTATCCATTATACGATTATCGATTATACGGTATTCTGTTTATATGATTTTCTATTATACGATATACCGTTTAGACGATTTTCCAGATTTTCTATTTATGTACATATTAGACAATTATTCCGTTAGACGATTTTCCAGTTACACGTTCGTCCGACGCCGCGTGTTCAACCATTAAATTGACAGACGTGACGAGTGGGGGTCAAAAGTGACGTTTTTTTGCATCAGCTTTTCTGACTCTCCATTAATATCTAACGAATTTTCTAGTTATGATATCTGACTAACTTGATGTCTGTGAATGAAAAACCCATCCTTTATCCAATGTTATTGATTTTTGAACCTTAACCGCTAACAGGGCATGGGAGGAAAATTTGAAAGGAGTTGGATCATAGGTTTAAAAGTTATTCTGAATACAGATAGAAAAATACATTTTTTTTTCTTTTCGTAGCACTTGCATACACGCCCGACCTGAGCTGAAGACAGTGTATTGTTATCTATGTAGGTTGCTCGCGGTCGACATATGCCTTAGATACAATATTCGCATGATGTGAATGGTGCTTGCCGAGTGTTGGACTACTGGCCAAGTTGATCAAGTGATTCAACAGTTCATCGCACAGCTAAGAAATTTGTTCTCCACTTGAATTTCGTCCCTTGCCTGATAAAATTCGGGCCAAGGCAAGTAACCAACTTAAACTGATGAAATAATTACAACAGCTAAAACTATATAATATCAGAAAAACTACCCCTTGTACAGCAAAAAAGGAGCGGAAAACGGTAGTGTACGACTGTACGTGAACCTAGGCCATATATCTTTCGAACATGTACGAAGCCACAATGGTTTCCTTTATTTGTTTTAGACATGGGGACCGACATTAGGCATGTCTGATCAGTTAAGTTGTGATCCTGTTTAGTAGCTTGAAGTACTACTGACTGAGGAGTCATGCCTGAACACGAAATTTACGATTTTACTTACTAATATCAAGGTCATCCCATTGTTAACTTATTAACAATTGTCCTTTTCATTTATATAACTTATTAAGTGTGCATCACTCACCATGGGAATAAACTAGAAACTTCTACAGAACAAAAAAAATGGAAAAGCTAGAACGAATATCAAACAAAAAATTATATACAAACTACGTAGCATGTAAAACAGCTAGTGTCATTCCTCAGTGGTATTGGGTCGGGACCTAACAATCAGGAAATCTCGACCACCATTCAGTGCCTGCGATAAACCATCCTTCGTGACGCATTTCCATAATTCTGCTCTGATTTTCGTGCCAGTTTATCATTTGTGATGAACCTTTGTTCCTTACAAGCTTCTAATTCATCCCAATGGTGTGTGATGCGTATTTAAGAATCTAGCAATAGAATGACCTTGATATCATTTGTCAAGGTCATCAATTTCTTGTCCAGTCAATGCACTCTTCCCTTGGGAAGGTCATCAATATGTCCAATCAATACATCCCTTCCATTGACAAGATTGTCAATGTCTTGTTCAATCAGTTGTACCCCTTACGTTGACAAGATCATTAATATCTTGTTCAATCAATGCACCCCCATCCCCTCATGTCAAAATCGAAGTCTTACGAAAAATCGGGCAATCGTTCATGAGCCTTCAGTCTGGATCACTACTTAAGCGAAAATCCTGTATAAAAGCGTATTTACGCAACAAGACGTCTCGCTCGACGAAAGCTATTTGCCAGTCTGTCGTTAATTTACGATGCATTTCCAGTTTCTTCTAATGGAGCGAGATAATACGTAAACAGTTACGTACTCGATGTAGTAGGAATTGCTTTCATAGCATAAACAAACGCCAGCATGCAAACGCGCATGATACTTCGTATTACAATCCAGGAAGAGAGGATCTCCATCCCGCATCGTTGCCATGGTTGCTTGATACAGACAGCTCCAGGTTTAAAGGCGATATGAAGCAACCAGTGAATTTAGTATTGGCTAAATTAAAGCTAGTTAGTGCTAGAAATACGTTGCGAGTCTTTGATAAATACGACCTAGCGTGTGGAGATGTAATTGTTCAAGATGGTTTCCACTCCGACTTGTTTAATTCTTTACCATGTTGTAGCAAAACCCAAACCCCAGTTTGTGGTGTTAGCCCGTTTGCGTGTTGGTCATACCAACCTTATGAGAGGGGTTGTCCCCCTGATTATCATTGGTGCTGTCATTGTCATTGTTATCGTTGTTGATTGTCACCATGTTGATGGTGTTCATCGCCATTTCCTGTCCGGGATTTTTCAATTTATGTTGGAGGTACAGATACACGAAGGGATGTAGATTTATGGGTTTATTTAACAGTTCTGTAATGTGTGGTGCAGTGTGAACCCGGATAACTACACTGTGACTGTTGTTGGCGGTAATCTCCCCCCGCCCCCCTCCCCTCCACCTCTCATTAATTCGAATCACATCACTTGGCCTTTCTCATCTTTCCAGGTTTCTTTGGCAATACTCTTCCCCGTTCACTTTATCGAGGTCCTCTTTAAGTAATGATATATCACATCGTATCCATGCTAAAGCACATTCCATCCCCAATGTGGTGATATTTCGTCTTTAGCTCGCAATAACTTTAACGTTACTGAATGTCCTAGCAGCTCTAAAACACTTTATCTGTACTCTACAAGCCCATCCTTTGGGATCTACAGCGGCTCAGAAGAGGACTCGGGACATCGATTCACCGCTTCTAGAGCGAGGTGGGATGTTATTGAATAAAGTTGTAATGAATGTAATCAGTCGGGTCCGAAGTGATTTTGAGGGTGGGGTTTGGGAGGCGGGCGTCCGGCTCAAGGCAATTTCCTTCCTTCCTTCTTGGCAGAATACCCTCGCGTTTTAGGCAAAAAAAACAGAGGTTTACGAACTCCTTCCTCGATTAAAGGTGAAGACACTCGAGGATTGGGGTATTAATTATTTACCTGAGTCTGAAATTGAGGCGAGTGTAATAAAAAGCCAAACGCGCAGATGTAAAAATAAAACCATCTTACTGATATTTCGACATCAGAGCTTTGTAAACCTGATGCCGTGCACGCAGCGGCAATGATAAAATTGTAAGAGAAAAGAAAATTATAGGTCTAAGATTCTGCTATAATACTTCCGTCGAGTGATGCACCTGGAAATATGCTGGTTAGTTCGAATAGTACTAATTAAACACCTAAAGAAATAGATTGTTTTTCAAGTGAAAAGAAAAAAAAAATCACACGTATTTACTGCACAATTCACGAGCACCTTCGTCTTGAGACTGTTGAAATTCACGAAATGTAACCGCGGAGTCTTGTTGCACGATACAAAACGTCAGGAATGCGTAACTTATTTAAAAAAAAAAGCAACAATATTGACTGCGATTGATTTTGATTGACTGTTGAAATATTTACTGTTATTGAAATATTACATTTATCATTTTTTAATCAATCGCGGAATTACATATATTGGACGTAATGTTAATTTATTCTCCGTGGTATATTTTTTGTGCAAAGATTTTCCATCTTAAATCCTTAACCAATAAAATATACTTGTTAGTTTAACAAGTCAAAAAAATTATAATGAGTTCATTTAGTTGAGCAGTAGAGTTTATAATGCTATATATGAAAAAAAAAAACAATACTCACCAACGAAACAGTGCAGATAGGCCGACATTATAACTGAACTATAAATGAAATTGCCCTATTTTATAAATTGTAGTAAATTGGTGTTTCTATATTTTGTTAATCAACTGAGGGAATTCCGTGAAATGGAGCGTAACACCTTTTTATTTTTATTTTCTATTTGTACAATTATTGTAAATAAGAAAACATCTAATACTGTGAAATACTAGAAAAAAGTTATATATTTGGTACTGCAGATAGAGACCAGATGTATATTTTTCTAATTTATTATTTATTTATTTATTATTTTTTGTTTTTTTGTTTTTCATAAATTCAAAAAATAATACAACTGTTATTGTTGCACAAATGATAATTGTTACACGAATGCTATTGCTCGAACAGTATTTTGTTGCGCAACCTGTAAGATACTGAAGTGCAAACTGAAATAAAATAAAGTGATATTAAGGAACCCTTTGTGTTTGTGTTGGATTCTATTGGGAAAAGAGATCCATACGAAAACTGTCATTAATAATATTATTTCAATTGCTGGTTTAATTATCACCAATTACCTAACATATTTTAAAGTTAGTGTACAGTATGATTCACATTTGCAGGTGTGCATTTACTGACACTTGTTGTAACGAGGAAATTGGTTATCATAGAATTGTTCTCTTTTACTGTTTTATCATTAGCACTTTGAAGATGGCGTATACCATTACTTCGATTTGATGTCGAAATATAAATAAAATTACTTTATTCTCAAGACAGTGCGTTTGTCGTTTTATTCCATATGTTTACCATTGCACGTTATATCACCAGAACCGTTACGAGAGTGTAGTATTGCACATATTTTTACACTAATTGCTTAGTTCGTAGGAATCACTACTTTTACACTTTAACAGGCCGAACGAGTAAAGAGAGCAAGGTCGAATACTTGACTTTAGCGTGACTTTGTATCTGTTAGCCTTTCCTTGCTTCTGTGTTTGTATTTACCTGCGATGTTCTGCTTTCTTTTTCTTGAGTCCTCGACTACTTTTGACAATTACTGCCTGCTCCGCCGGAAAACCGATCTGCTTGCTCTGACGTTGAAGCATGGCTTACGGAACGGGTGCGGCGCCTAGAGAGGGAACATGGCGCCGCGTCTGGAAAAAAAATTTGCTATACCTGGTCACGTCCTCTTGACACAGATCGTTTGTTCCGCTCGCGATCACGAAATCCGTCACGAACGGAAACATCCACTTGCCACAAGGCTGAGTGAGTTCTTCGCCAAGTCGCATACTGGGCAAGGAAAATGATGGACCACCAACCTGTCGCTTACAACAGCCCAGCATTCGTTGACGCCTGAGCGCAGTTTATTAATTAGTAACTTTTGGTCAAGGTAACAAGCCCCAAGTTTATCTCACTATTGCGTTGTGTGCTTTGCGCCATATTGCCTTCTTGGTTATTGTCTACATTGCTGATTACTACATTGCGTTTATTTTTGAGTTTCCGTACCTACATGCTGTCCATATATTACATCACACTCTGGAGGTTGGGTGGAAGGTTGATTTATTGTGACAAATGTGACAAAGGTATGAGTTTGTGTGGGAGGGGGGGGGGGGGGTTCCAAAATGTTACGTCGCACTCTTACATCACATTTTGGCATTGACACTATTACTTTTTGGCGTATTATTTAAAAAAAAAAAAACCAGTTTACATGTAATTCCATTTATGCTCACAGAAGAACTCCCAAGATCTAAACCCGTTGACTCTTAAGACATTTGAACAAAAATACAATAAATTTCAGCGTAAGCAAATGTAGAGTACTTTGAAATGTTACATGGAGGGGGGGGGGGGGTGATTGCACTAAGGTGACGTAATTATTAAGTTTTTTTTTTTAATTGTATGACATTTGTGACAAAGGAATGGGAGGGTGTTTCAAAATACGCCAAAATGCGTGACGTAATATATGGACGGCCCCTAGCAGTTATAAATACAAAACCTATTCACATCTTGTCGGTGATGGACACAACAGCTAGCACTCGGGATAGTGACCTGCTTACTCGCTTTGACTGTGTACACTCTAGGCATACCATCAGTATTGTCTTTTCTCCACGAATGCGCCCTAACCTTGGCGTGATGTTGAATGAATTTCATGGGCCCTGGGAAACGAGGAAGTAGAGATGAAATTTGATGCTTTAAAGACAAAAACAATCCATAAATTCTGTATCTGTAGAAGTCTTTACGAGTGGACATGTACTAAAAAGTACGCAAAACAGGTTAGCGTCATTTCAGGGGGAGTACTGTGTGGTATAGTTAACTGCATTGGCAGTAAGAAACCTTTGGTACCCTGGGAGTGAGGGGAGGGTTTACGGGGTGGGGAAGTTCCACTTCCTGAGCCACGGGAACGGAGGAATAAGCTGAAGACTTTTTAAATCTACAACTGACGAGAGTTTGTTTGCGTTTGCCGGATCCCGATATCGAGCTGCCGATACGAACACCCCCGATTGTATTTCCTGATCTCAACTACGACTGCAATATTCAAGACGAAGACTTTTTATTTAATTATCATCCTTTGTTATCAACAATGAAATACTGTTATGTGTGACGTTTTGTGAGCAATCTATTAATGTCCCATGTGCTGGACGAATGCTTGGCTTGAATTTTTTGCTTTTAACCTCACTTTCCCTCGATCCTCCCAATCGACCCTCTCCCGCAACAGTCGCCATTTTCGGATGCCGTTTTAGGCCTCTTATTTAGAACATTTTCCCCTAACCCTTGCCCCAACTTAACATCAACCCAGATTTAACCGACGCAAGCGTGAGTTTCGTTCCGACCATTTTAAAGCACACATTTTCTATTATTTACCATTAAAACTTAAATTATGCTCATTTGGTTTTGCCAAATCCAAAACAAGCCGAACGTTCATTCCTCTTGCACACCTTTTGTGACCCAAATCCGCAATTCAGGCGAGACAATAAATCAACCATGATTTGAACCACATTTTGGGTAACATCAGTTTTGATCGTTGGGATTTGTATCTACATTTTATCCCAATTTTGGCTATCCACCTCCTAAAACTCCCCCATTCGTTCCCGTCACTCATGTCGTGAGCAACTTTAGGTAAACCGGGAGCCAAGCTCCCGACACAACTGCAGTAGATAATATGATTTTTTACGTTATTATTATTCTTGTAAAATCACGTAAAGGCCGATGTCCAACCTCTCAGGAGGCAGAGGGGAATGCCAGACAGAGTAATATTCCACATATTACGTAACCATGTCATTCCAGAATTTACCGTCGGTTTGGTCGTGAAAACTGAATTATAACGCTATTTAATAGAATCAGCATCCAGGCTATACAGAAGCCTGTTTATCACGGTTGGGGACAAAAACCTCAAAACGAAACAATGTCACTACCCCATCCCCAGACCGTTTGGCCCCAGTGAGAATGTCCACCCCACTGCTTGGGCCAGTTCGTTCCTGGTATCATATCAGAATAACGGGTGTTTTTTTATGTTGCTTATGGTTAGCTAAACTTCTCTTAGAAGCCGTAGGGCTAAAAATTAGTTTGCAATGGTTTTTTTTTTCCATTTTGCACCTCACCCAAACCCCCACTTCTACCCTAATTTCGCAATAATTGTAACTATCTCTTTTCTATCCTGGCCAAACATCCTCATCGATCACCCCCCTCCGCTTCAACCACCACCTCCGCCATCTTGAACTTTTATGTCTTCGTCACGTTTGAAAGTATTCATTTTCGTCTCTCTTCCAGATACGTCAAGGTATACACCAGCCAATCAAAATGCAAAAAGCCTCATGGCCTCTCTTGAATTTCGAAGAAGAAAGATGGCCCAGGCAGGCATACACAAACGATCGTAAACTTTCGAAATGTGATCAGAATAAATCTGAAGTAGGGCCGGCTCAAGACAGTTTGGGGCCCTATGCATTGCAGATTCAGTAACTCGGGCTGCCAGATCATAAAAACAAAGACTGAGTCAATGGAATCATCCGGTAACGGCAAGACGGTAACCACGAGGTTGGAAGCTGTAAAATGCGAATCCTATGTTACGTCGGCCGAAAAAAATTAGAATCTTATGTTACGTCGGCCAAAAAAAAAACGGAAAGGGAAACTCCAGTCGTAAAATTTTATTTATTTTATTATTATATTTAGCCAATCACGTTTCTCATTTCCTATAAGACTGCCACCAGCCTCAAGTACCACTATAGTTTCGGGTCGCGCAACGCTTCAACCTGTCGACCCACATCTTTCCCGCAGTTGCAAAGCACTAGCACGGGTTCTCACCCCGTTTTTCTCTTTACTTTGACGCAGTGCAAATGTTATTTTATGTTTTAAAAGGACAAAATAAGAAATCAAAATTTTGTTACGTTGTGACTGTCGTCAATGTTCTGTATATGGTAACAGCGTTGAAAACAACTCACTGCCCGATGCTGTATCGTCAATTTTATTCTACCCCTTTAATATCGTTATAGGTCGGGCCGGATAGTTTACTGGCCATGTTTATAGTACAGTAAGACGAGTTCTCCTGATTCCACGCAGGAGGCCCTACGCGGGGCTCTGCCAGCGGCCTACCAGGGGCCCTAGGCGGCCGCAGTATTCGAATGTGCTTTGAGCCGGCTCTTAATAGGTGTACTTACGTAACCCATTTTGCTTTTTTCCACAAACAAGCGGCCCCAATTGTTTCCCGCTCCCCAATGGGGGCAGTAGGAACACAAAGGTCGGTAATTGTTTGGAAACCTTACTTTTCACGCTATCGACTTAATTCTCCCTACCTATCGATTCCTTTCGTCTTTACGGCTCTGAAAATCATAATGGAAACGTGCGAAAACGCTTATTTATTTAAAAACGAATAATTAAAACAAGCTAAATCGCTACGCACAACTGTCGTGTCGCCATCGCGATGCTGCGAGATGGAGGGGCAACAAGAAAACCTGATTCCGCGCCCCTGCGTATAAACGGAAATTATCTCGTTCCCGGTTGCAGACGAAATGGCTGAAGCAGACGAAAAATTAGTTGGTGTATATCGATATTTGCGGCCGGAATCACAGACGGCAGGGGCGCGCTTCGCGCGCATTATTATATACATCGAGAATTGGTCTCATCAGAAAAAATATGATGCAAGCATTTGTGAAACAAGGAAGTAGCATAATTTGTTCCTTGTTTCACAAATGCTTGCGTCATACTGTTTCTGATTACACCAATTCTCGATGTGTATGATAATGCGCGCCCCTGCGGACTGTAAATCCGGCCACAAATATCACCGTCTGCCTAGGAAAGAGATAATTTTCATTTAGTAACGTTCTGGTCTAAATCAGCTTTTCTAGTTGCGGTATCATCGCGTAGAATGGCTGCCGCTTCTAGCTTGTTGTGCGTAGCGTTTTAGCGTGTTTTAATAATATTATTATTTTTTTTAAATAAAAAAGCGTTCGCGCACGTTTTCGTTATGATTTTCGAAACCGTAACGACGAGAGGAATCGATAGGTAGGTGAATTAAGTCGACAGCATGAAAAGTAAGGTTTCCAGACAATTACCCAAAGGTCAGACTAACGATCTTAAGCGGACAAGTGGACCAGAGGATCATCCTTATTTATGTCCGTTTTGGCCGGAACGGTTACGGACAACGGACACAGTGTCAGTGCCTCGGCGTTACCTTTGCCACTTATATGATCTTCCTCACAATATATCTCACTTAAGTTTACTCAGCAGTAGATATCGAACTTTTTTTTTTATCTTAAATGCTGTAAAGACAGCTAAAAAGGAGAGCAGTATTCGGTGAGCCAGCGTGTTGCCATTGGATAGATCGTCATTTGGACTTTACTACCATAGTGTGAAGAGGTTTTGGAGGTTTTCATCCTCATCCCAAACGAACAAGGGTACCTATACGTAAAGGCTTAACGCTCGGTTCCACGTAGCATGTTAGACGCGTCGTCCAAGCGTTGCACTGAACTGAAAGCACGAAGAACGAGAAACCCCAATCGTAGCATTGATTAGAGTATGCGAGATGCACAAAAACGTGATGTCTTCTCATTATTAGATTTACCGGTGTTGCAGCGCTGAACGAACATTATTTTACGGTAATGGTGACAATTCTTGAAGTCTTCGGACGATTTACTGCTACGTCAAAGGATCGTTTAACACATTTTTAATGAGAATTGACAACGCCGTATCACACAGTATACAATACACACGTACCTTGGTTGCTCTTCTGCTTGAAATTCATGAAATTAAACCTCCGGAGGCTTTGTTTTGTCGTCGAGTGAAAAAAAATAGGTACGTAGCATGAAGCCATTGTTGTTAAATTTTAATAATTTGTTGTCAATGCGGTGTTTTAAGTTTAAAATCCGCCAATCGCGTATCACACGTACCTTTCACAGTTCAGTCCGTATGCTAGAGCAGTTCATTTTTGGGGTGTAAGTAGCGCGACAGGTGAAAGAATCGGTGGCTAACTGGACGACGCGTCGAATTTCTAACGTTAAGCCTTTACGTCTTGAACGAAGTGAGGCGATAGCTCTACGCACAAAGAACAGGCTCTACGCCAACACAAGACGAAAAGCTGTTTTCCCCTTCTTCGCTTCGCACGTCACTAAAACTAAAATTTTCTTTCAGTTGATGTATGCTACACGAAGCATTGGTTTGATTCAGTGGAAGGATGTACATCTATTATTTTTGATAATATGGTTAAGTTTGTCTTAAATCCGTGCTAGCCTTTACGAAGCCCTTTTCAGAATACCGGGAGATTAATTAAACACTTGGCACTCGCCTAGAAGCTAATAACTTAATGCGCTTTCATAAAACCTCTTATCCGTTCAAAAATTAATAGCTATTAAGCCAAAAGTTGATGTGAGTGTTAAAGTGAACGGTAAGACGATGAGATGTTTGTACGAGGTGCCTCGCTGAAATGTTTAATGGCAGATTATACAAATTACGCAACACCTGGAGGGGAGGGGGTTGAGTAAATGTGTTACCATCTTTTGCGAGGAGGGGGGGGGGGTGTATGACGAAGTGTTACCTAACACTAATTTTCGTGAAATTACTTTTCGCTAATTTAGTTCTAAATTTTTTAGCTAAATTCTTTTAGCTAACCTATTATTCTTACTTCTGTCTACAACTTCCTAAAATTTATTTATTTTTTCTTGGTCATTACGCCCCTAAGTACTGAGCACAACTCATAAAAACGAATTCATAAAAAAAACAAACTATACAGTTGACTGGGGGAGGCCAAATGTTACATTGGCCTTACAAGAAGGGGGATGGTGGGGGGGGGGGTCCAAAATTGCTAGCTAAAAGTGTTACGTAATTTGTGAACGCTTCCTAAGCACCTAATTAATGCAAAAAAAAACACTAATGTAAGAAAACAACAATAAAAATTCTAAAAACAAGTTGGGAAAAAACATACGCAACATTCTGTTCGATGTCTCATGCCTGATGTTCGGCTCCAAGTCGCTTGTACATTGTGTAAGTACTACGTTTTACGTACCTTTTTTGTTTAATAATTTTAAGGATTTTGAAATGGAATTTTACATCATGTTCTCTGCGTGGTAGCGTTTATTTGCGTTGACATCACCGTTTTTATTAAATAAGTGCAGTTAAACCCAAGAATAATTTCTTGCTTTTTTTCTGATTTCTTCGTTTTTTTGCTTTCGCTTATTTCTGAATATGTTATTTTTTGTAGAGTGAAATTTCACTGCACGTATTTATTTATCCTATTAACCTATTTACCTTCCCATCCTATAACAAACTCGCATGATGGCCGCTACTTCGATCCTACTTCGATCCTACATCACAACTTCACACTTCAACAAGGGCAAGATTGGGTGCCATACGGGTCAATGCCACTGCATTTAAAACATCTGGCCGTTGTTTTTCTTTCTTTTGAGCGTTCAACTTTTGAGCACACGGCCTTGTCCTTTCTTATAGCGTCGTTGGAATCAGAACTGTCATGTACCTATCCCGGCATACAACAACTAGCGTGCTGGCGTCGTGTGATGCTTGAAAATCAACATCGAGATGGTATTCGCTTGAAGCTTTTAAACACTAAAACACACGTATTGCTCCAACTGTAAATGCTCGCGGTTAAGCGTTAAGCAAGCACGGAAATAGCTATTTTTTCAAGCGTCAGCGTCACGCTTACACGTCATAGTCACACTCGAGCCTGTGACGGTAGTTGTTGACACACGTTGAGGCCCCATGAAATCCGGTTTCACTCCTCTGTTAGTCTCATTACGTAATGGGACAATCTTTTTTTGCCCACGTAGTTCGTTCCCCATTTTTATTACTACACAAATTTTGAGTACTGTTTGCGATGATAAAGGCTGATCTTTGCTCATTTTGCTCTCTCAGTCAACTGTGGAGCGCAGTGCCAACCTGGGCCACTGCACCACACATTACAGAGATGTTATTCAAACCCCCATTTAAATGAGCCCACTCCTTCATTTCTCTTCGTCTATCTTCTTAATGCTTTGTTGCTGTTGTTTCCATGCTCGACTGTTTTATTTTGGTGCCTCGATTATCAAAGTTTATATTGTTGTTTGCATCTTAAACCTAGTGGTAACAGTACTGTTATTACAAAAGGTTGCCACGTACTTCGTTCATCACTGGTGAGCTTTCGAGAATAAATATAGTTGCTGCCGGCCAAGATACGCTAACAAAATGTACGTTCTTAAGTCATCACGTGATCAGGTCAAGCAGACTGTGATTTTCTGCTGATCCCGGACCATGTTGGAATAGCTGGGAATGAGAACGCTGAGCGGTAGCGAAACGAGCCCTTTCTGGACCTCTAAGGGATCTCAGATTTCTTCCCTCGGAAGCCTTTCCAATACTACGTAAGAGGTTGCATGCTGCTGGGCAAGCCTTGTAGGACAAATAAGATGCCAATAAGTTGAGGGCTAAGTGCGGTCCACGCATGGCACTTGGCTTGTTGCACGCCGAGAAGCGGTGATGTTGGCACGTTAAACATCACCGCTTCTCCACTAACCTTACACTTTGCTTCCTTTGGGTGTCACTGGCCACTTACGGTCCGTAATGTGCGTGTTGATTGTCACCATCTTGATGGTGTTCGTCGCCGTTGGTGTGTCGCAGTGTCATCTCGGAGCATTGCACTGTGACTGGGATTGGCACGAATGACCCTCAAGCCTCAATCCCTCACGTAGAACTGTTGCGTGATTGATGAGGGCTATAGTTGTTTTTTTTTTCACTCTTTTCGGAGGTTATAGAAGCAATTTTAGATGATAAAAATGTCTCTACTTCCAGATTATGAAGGGAAATCAAACTCAACCACGCAAGAAAGCACACTGCATCTTTTTTAGTGGTTACGACTAGCTGAGTCACTCACTTCGCTCATTCATTCGGCGTCATCTCATTTTCACTTGAGATTGTCTTGTTATGCTAGAAGCCCCGTGAAACATGCTTCATTCGTGTATTAGTGTCGTCCCGTACTAGTAATGTTGTCCAAGTGTCGGTGATAATGTTTCGGGGCATACGATCTTTTACCCGACACAGTTTGTTGCCCATTTTTATTACAGCATAAATTTGTAGTGGCGTTCACGATAGCAAACTCTGATTTTCTCTTGCTTTGCTCACTCTATCAGCGCACCCTGATTGAGTATTCATAGTCACTTCAACCTACCCCTTCACTGCTTTTCGTTTATGTAGCTAGTGGCTGTATTGACGTCATCCATACTTCTTGGCTCTGCGATCTTTACAACAATTATGTACCCATAGTACATACCATGATGTGACGATGGCTATCTGTGTTGATACACGTACACCATATGCTTAAAATAAAAGCTCAGTTCTTGAATCGTTAATGAGTGACACTGAAATAAAAAGAAACAAAAAACCTCCAGACATTCCTCCCATTTAATTTAGCTTCCAATTTAATTTCAAAATGTTTTTGATGAAATTGGGATAAAAAAAAAAGATGTGGTATATCATATACTATATCAAAACTGGTGATAGGGCCACCAAGTTGGGAAGGGGGGAGGGAGAATAAGGCTTAGTGGCACGTCGTCAGCGAGGTCATCAGCGCCAACCTCAGTCACGTTGCAGTGGTCTGGGTTGCCACTGCCCCACATTACAGAGGTGATAAACAAACCCCAGATCTAGGTCTTATCACAAATCTGTACCTCCTACAAAAATATAAAAAAAAAACCCGGACAGGAGAACAGACTTATCGCATAATTGACACGCTAAGTCTCGCTGCAGATTGAAATGGCGACAAATACCTTCAAGATGGTGACAATAAACAGGTAAGTGACGGACCGTAGGTGATCGTCGACACCCAATGACATTCAGGAGGGATAACGGCCCACCTCAAAAAGAAGCAGCGAGTAAGTATGGTATGACCAATTCGTAACCGAGCCAACACCACCTCTTCTCGGCGACTGCGACGACACGCCTTGACAGTGTCATTAACAGCCCGCAACTTATTGCTGTCTTGTCCCTCCCACAAGGCTTGCCAAAAAGCGTGCAACCTCAAACATAGAGTTGGAAAGGCGTCTGAGGGAACAAGGTTGCGATCCCTTTCGAGAGGACCAGAAAGGGCATCTTTCACTGCAACATTAGTGCACCGGGGCCCCCTCACAAAGCTCGCGCTGGGACTTAGTTTTTCGTTGTTGTACGTTGAAGGCGTACGTTGGTATCTAGGCGGATACGGGTTAAGTAGCTGGGGGTTTTAAGCTTGTAAGTAGCATCCTTTTTATTGTATTTTCATGTCAATTCCTCGTTTTTATGTATCGTTTTATTGTTAACAGATGACCAAGACCACAAAGTGTTAATATTGACGAAAAATTAAATTGTGTGTTGACTGCATCCACTTGTGGACTCCACTGTTCTGTCAGGGCACAATTGATGCCAAACGGTTTTTCATAAGTAATATCACACGATAAAAATAAAACAACGTCCGGATTAGTTTGCGTTCTTCTGACACCTTATTCGGTTTTTAGCCTTCCTACTTCAAGAGGAGACGATGAACATTCCCAAGCAACCAAGCTCAATTGCAACTTTTTACTGATGAAGGCTATTGTAGTCATATCTGTTAGTTAGCTAGCTGAATTTGTGCCACCTCGTGAGGTTCGTTGTGACTTTCTTAGTTTCTGACACATACTACGACCCCCCCCCCCTTCCCGCGCCCCCTAATCTCCATTTGTCTGTTAGTGTCGTCCAAGAATTGCAATTTCAGTATTATGCGTCGATCTGCTGGGGCCAATGATTTATTACCCGAAACATTTCTTTCATTTTTGAAATTGCCTGTCTACTACTGACGCAAATTTAGGTTAGAAGGATAAAAGATACGAAAATTTGCTTGGTTTTTTTAGACCGTTCGAATGGTTAGGCTTAACACGGACTTAAGGATGTTGGAACCGTTTTTGTGAAAATACAAATTCCTCAAGATTTAATTTACGAATAAGGGAAAAAGTGCGTTTTATAATGTTTTTGTTTTATATGTTACTTGAAAATACGCTTGAGTTAAGGAATGTAGAGAATTGTTCCCTTTCCGGGCAGCGGTTGTCAGCCAGTCATCCATCCTGCAGCGGTCGTCTGTGTCGATTAATCTTTGACTAACAACAGTATCAGACTATATTGGTAATCTGGACTGCATCGCTGAAATCGTTGGCCGGCCTAGTTTTCTTGTTCACAGGTGGCCTTAAGTAGTGATTTTAGGTATCTCAATGTACCTTAACTATACCTAGTTTCTAGTATTTTCTCAACCCCTTGGGGTCGTAATTGTATTTCCATTTGTATTTCCTCATCGTTTCTCGTGCAGGTGTGCTTGCCTGTTATGTAAAACCTATTTAAGCAAATGTTTGCGAATAAAGTTTACCTTTTCGACGGCTGGACTTGACCAGCAAAGATCTCCTGCCTTCGACTACTTCTTCCGGCGGATTTTAGTTGGGGAAAACGTTAGGACTAATTTAGGCCTACTTGAGGAAAAGGGGGAATGACTTAGGGCTAAGATTAAGCCTAAAGGCCCTAGGCCTATTTTGCTGGGACTTGGAATTTAAAATGGATTAGTGGTTTAGTTTAAGAGTGTCTTGTCTTTGGAGATCAATTGTCACTAATCAATTGTCTTTGTTTTCAGCCTGCCATTTTGAGCTGCTTCTTTCAGTGAGTCCCAAATGAAACTAATTCCGCCTTAGACTTGTAAGTCGGTTTAAGGACAGGGGCCATAGCGTCTTCGCCGTATTAGCTAGCGAAGTTCGAGCAACCCTGATGCGCAATCACTAGTGGCTGCATAGTTTTAAGTCCCCATCCAACCCCCAACCGTTTAGTTAGAGTTCAGTCTAATGGCATGTCTCCCACTTTGCTATTTTACGGGCAACTACTCTGTAATTGAAATTAGTAAGAAGTACTATTAGCAACGTAAAGGCTGTTTTTCGTTTGATCCGTTTTGAACCCTCTGACGAAGGATCAAAGGCGTACGCATGGAGGAGGGAAGAATAAGGGTCACATGCTCCCCCCCTTCCCAGGAAGGTCTGTCGCTCCCACGTCACAAAGAAAACTTGTTTTTAGTAATTTTTTTCGTATGATAATACATGTATGTCGTAAGTATTTTAAATTGTCATGTAGGCCCACATTTTACAATCTCGAAATTCGAATAAAAAATACTACTGAAGATGTTGAAAAGTTGCCCCCCCCCCAAAAAAAAAAAAACAACAGTGGCCGAAATATTGATCCGTGAGCGCAAAATAATTCTCTTAAAATATGTTAAATTTTGTAACTTCTGCCCCGAACCCCACTGGGGAAGCTTACAGCGCTCCCCAGACGCCAAAGCTGGTTATTGAAAGCTGTTTTTAGTACAATAGAGCCCCCTTCATTTATTGCGCTCCTTGCCCCCGTACATAAAAAAAATACTGGGTACGCCACTGCTAAGGATTCATTTTAACTTGTGTATTCTCCTTCGTTTCTCTTCTGTCGCTTTGTGGCTGCAGTCCCAACTCGACTGATTTAATTTCGACCTTCTAGTAACAGAGTTAGCTTGTTAGCAATCGACAGCATTAAACCAACCAAATAAGGCATTCCATCGCATAAGTAGTTCCCAATGTTAAGTTGTCGAGTCACGTCCTAATGCGTATTACAACCATTAACTGTGAACCCCTGTAACCCTTTTTTTACGGCAGACTTGACGTTTTGGTTTGTAATTTTATATTTCGTTAAAGACGATGTGTACTGAGAGCA
>JAHWFP010225069.1:0-15233 GCA_023313725.1 Lithobius niger | reverse complement strand
AAAGGCTGCTTATAAACGCTAAGGCGTGCTCAAGAAACCGAGGTGCAAAGAAAAGAGAGACTAGCAAAAAATGCTGCAGTTTAGAGGAAACTTCTACAAAACAAGACGGAGGACGAAAAGAAAGAAAGATTGGCGAAAAGACACGCAAGGAGCGGAATTTAATGAGCTTGAATACCATGTGGGTAGGACTTCTCAGGAAGGGAAACCAGATGTAAATATTAAAAAAAAAAACCACCATGTGGATTAGACCTAGTAGAGCCCTACTGGGAAACCGCATGTAAAATCCAAAAACGACCCGTGTACTTGCCTTCTGGGTGGTCTAGAAACCGGTACTTCAGTAAAGCTCAGTACATCGATGTATTTTCAATACGCAAAAGTTCATAAAAGCAACTTTTAGGGTATACGCTCATGAGAGTTCTCACAATGTGAAAGCTCATAATGCATTTACACTCCTGAGACCCTCGAATGTTGTTAATTCGTCATTCTCACTAGTGCAGTTAACAATTCGTCATTCTCAAAATGTGAATTCCTCTTTGAGCATTTGCACTACTTTCCTCGATTTTCGGACCCCAAAATGTTGGTAATTTGCCATTTGCACACTTTTTTTTGAGTTATCACAATGTGAAAGCTCACGGAGCATTCACACAACCCCTGCAGTTTTCGGAACCCCCCCAAAATAATGCTATTTCGTCATTTTTAGGTTCTGAAGCACTCGAGAGTTCTCACAAAGTGAATGCTCACGAAGCACTCGCACTACCTTTCCGATTTCAGGGAGGCCCTTCCAATTTTGGTTCCCCATATATGTTACCACTTAGTAATTTTCATGCTTTGAACGCTTTTTGAGTTCTTACAATGCGAATGCTCATGAAGCACTCGCACTGCCCCTCATATGACGTCACTTCCAGTCACGTGACCTTCATGCTTGGAGGTGGACACATTAAAAAAATAAATAAGTTTAAAACTGGAGTGGAAGGATGGCAGAAGGGGTTTGAGCCAATAACACTGATCCTTACAATAGGGTAAAGGGGAATGCTACACATTAATTGGTCATTTTAGGAATTTATAATAATATAATAATAATAATATTTTGTTGCGATAGCAACGGATCAGGCAAGGACTGGGGAGTCACTAACAGCCAGCACACAATTACATGTAAATACAGTGTACATAAAACGGCCAAGGAATGATGAGGGTAAGAGGTTTGGGGACTCGAATGCCTTACCACCAAGGTTAGACCTGCCAGGGACTCAAAGGCCCCCGATGGCATCGCCCAAAATGATGCTGTACAATTAAAAAGTATAAACAGTGCTAAATAATTGTATGTTACGGTAATTACTAAAAACTAAAACACCCAGATAGTGGGATTTGTCATTACTTAAAAACAACAATAAATAAATAACAAATATATAATAAAATTAATAATAATAAAAGGTCTATAAAACATCATAAAAACAAACTAATTAAAACCACCTATGATTTATAATAATCAGTTTAGCCCGAAGGACAAAGAGACAAGCAGGGCTTGAGGCTGCTAATACCATTCCTGAAGATGGTTATGTTAGTATGCTCGTTTTAGAAATTTATGAATGGGTTGCCTGGTGACTAAGCGTTTGAAGGCAGAGACAGAGGGTGTGGACATTGTGTCCTCACCAAGTGAGTTCCATGGCTCGATCACTTGATGAGTGAAGAATTTTTTTCGAATCTCAGTTTGTGGAATACCGCCAGAAAGCTTTAGGGAGTGACCTCGAGTACGGGTAGACGTTGAAGTATCAAAAAGTGGAACGTCGACAGACAACAAACCCCTAACAATTTTAAAAGTCAGAGTTAAATCTGTCCAAAGACGGCGTAGCTCCGAGGACCGTAGGCCAAGCCGGGACAGGCGATTAATAGGAGAGACCTCCCGGAGACCGGGTATACCACGTGTGAATTGTCATTGCACCGCCTCAATACAATCAATGTCTTTAAGGAGTTGCGGTGACCAAACTGGGCTTGTGTACTCCAGTATTGGACGAACGTAGACCTTAAAGGCCCAGACCAGATTAGCAACAGAAGATTTTGCGAAGCAACGTTTCAGAAAAGCCAGACGGTGATATGCCAGAGCAGAGATCTTCTCGCAATGTAGAGACGATTTAAGAACCTTGGTCAACCAAACACCAAGGTCTTTCACCATGGTTTTCCACCATGGTCAAGGAATTTAATGGGTGAGAATCAAAATGGTAAAGAAAGTCAGGGTTGGAATCATCGACATGTAGTACACCACATTTACCTTTTGATAAAGGGAACTGCCAAGTCGTGGACCAATTAAGTATTGTGTCGATGTTTGATTGTAAAAAAAAACCCTCCTGGAAATTAATAATTTTTTAACTTGATTTGACGTCATCCTCAAATTTAAAGCAAGGTCTGTCGTTCCAAACAGTTGTTGGCTTCAGATCATTAATGTATATCACAAACAACAGTGGCCCTAATATGGAACCCTGTGGAATCCCACTTATGACCCTTGACCTCGAAGATTTAGTAGATCCAATGACAACTGATTGTGTTCGATTGGACAAGAAGTCCCCGATCCAAGCCAGCAAATTTCCATCAATGCCATTACTAGATAGTTTAAAGAGTAGCTTTGAGTGTACCACGGACTCAAATGCTTTCTTAAAATCGAAATAGATAATATCCGTAGGTACCTCCAAATCAAGTGCATTAGTCCAGTGATCAAGTGCCAATAATAGTTGAAGTGTCGCCGACCGGCCCGGCTAGAAGCCGGACTGGTCACGATCCAACAGATTGCGCTGTGACATGAAGTACATTAGATTGTCCCATACTAAGGTCTCCAAGAAATTTGAATTTGTTCAGATTTGCCTCATAGAGAAGCCTTTTAAATGCTGAAACAGCAGACACACACACCGAATCACCGTCCAGTTGTGTTCCATATAGGGACAACCCGGACCGAAAAAAATATGACGACTGTCCAGATGGGAATGTGGAAAGATAAATTTCTAGCAATGACCTAAGGTGAGGTTGGGCACAGATGCAAGATCGAAGAATGGGAGCTCTACATGTAGATGTCCATGGAAAATCTTATAAACCAAGATTAAGTCAAATCTTAGTCTGCGCAGATCCAGAAGTTCCAGGTTGGACCTCGATAAACGTTCTTCGTAGGTAATCTGGCGGAACCCAGGAAGCCCCTTTGTACACCTACTCTGGACAGGATCAATAATATCAATGTTCCCTGCCAGTTATGGGGGATCAGACTGGGGTAGCGTGCTCAAGAATAGGACGCACAAATACCTTAAGATCCTAAATCTTAGTTGGAACATTACCAGAATTAAAGCACCGGTTCACAATAGCAGAACGAGCATATGCAGAAGCACAAATTTTAATACAATGTTGGGATGATTTAAGGTCCCTAGTGAACCAAATCCCTAGGTCACGAACTTCGGGCAAAGATGGCAACGGTTCGTTATCAAGAAGGTATTGACAGCACCTATTCTGCCTTCCCAGATGTAGATTGTGGCATTTGTGAATCGAAAGTGGAAGCTGCCAGTTTTTTGACCACTCTTCTACATGAAGAATCTCGGATACAAGGGGTGAAGAACAAGTAGTGGAACAATTTTCAGAGCCCATTTTCAGATCGTCTGCGAACTTATAACCAAAACAGTTACATCGCGTAAAATCGAGATCATTTAGATAAATAAAAAAAAAGGAGTGGGCCGACAACTAAACACTGGGGGACGCCACCTGACATATCAACCCAGGAAGGGGCAACATTACCGATAATCACCCTTTGTGTCTGGTGTACTAGAAAGGCCACAAGCCAGCCTTCGAGTTTCTACTGATACAGCATCCATCGGTTTTGCTTTTACGTTTACGGTGCACCTCAGACTCGAAAGCCTTCCGAAAAATCGAAATAGATTACATCTGTCGGAATGCCCTCATCGAGCACCCAAGTCCACCTGTCAAGTACTGCAAGAAGCTGATATGTAGCTTATCTACCCAGCAGGAACCCAAAATGAACCTGAGTAAAAATAGGGTGGGATTCGAAAAATGTAACCATGGTATCACTCACAATGGATTCCATGAACTTACAAGCCACACATTAAGACAATTGGTCTGTAATTGGTCTGTGCTCCAAGTCGAAAGAAGTTTACCTTGAGCATTCGAGTAAGTGAAGATCAGTGAAAGGGGATAGCTAATAACCCCAGCAAGTTTACGGAAAATGAAGGCCGATAGTAATCTAACAGTTACTGTTTAAAATGTTACTATTTTTTTGTAAAAAAAAACTACCAACCTGAATGAATGGCAGTTGATCTTTAATTTAGTAAGAATTAGATTTTTTTTTTGAAAAACTTAAAAACCAACCCCTGTTAACCTCTAATCATGACAGCATATGTTTAAGTTTGTAGTAATACCTTAATGTTGGATAATATTTTTTTTGTTGATTACATAGCCAATCACCATGTGTGAATGACAGTCGATGTTTAATACGAAGCATCTACACCTGCATCATACCATGCTTTCAATACAGTTTCCTGGTCTAGACCAAATCAAACAAAAACAGAAACAGTAACCTAAAAGATAAAAGAGACCTGGCAAACTGAATCTGCATCAGTGTCCGTGTAACGGAAAGATGACTGCTCTTGAATTGTAAATCTAAACTGTTATCTTTACATACTACTTATCTTAAATACAACTCTAACCATACTGGAACGTGGTCCGAAACTTGGCAGCTGCCACTATCTGAAGACAAATACCGCTGATTTCAAGTTGGCAAAGTAAAATTCCCAACAAATTGCGTTTTAGGAACAAAAACATTAAATTACGTAACCTTAATTAAACACCTTGGAGTGTGGTTCATCTCAGGTCTTAAAACATCCACCCATTGTAATTATATTTCATTTTTGGTGAACCTGCGTCCGCCATTCGCCATTGTGTGCTGGTGTTTTACATCTGGTAACTTAAATAGCTACATAGCATCCTCCGAGCATACAAGGTGTACGTTCGCCGAACTGTAGAATATGCATGTCAGGTCAGGTCACCCAGCCTTTTGAAAAACATTGACCAAATTTAAGCAGTTCAGAGACGGTTACGAAATCTATGCCTTGAATGTATGCGCAATCCTATATTCAATGCTTAGAATTTATAAAACTGGACTCTCTCGAGATTCGTGGATGCAAAGCAGACCTGATTTTGATTTACAAAATAATTTATGGCCAACTGCCAGTTGTAATTCTTTTTTTTTCGAGATGAGAACCAAATCTAGAACTCGGGGACAGAGTCTGGAACTGGTAGTTCCCAGTTTCAAATTAAACTGCAGGCAATGTTTTTTAGTATTCGTTTTGCTCCAGTTTGGAACTCTCTGGGCGAAAACATTGTAATGGCCCCTTCAGCGGATGTATTCAGAAGACTTCTTAATGGTGGAATTTTAAAGTTACATCTGAAACGCGCAGAGTTTCGTCCCTGACTACAGTCCACATGTAGGCTACTACCGTAAAACACATTCAAAAATCTTTTTGTTTAAATATGGAATTCTTTCAACTTTTAGCTCTTCGCTTATTTATCTGAACTAACTCGTAACGCAAATAGTTTTTAATACACCGAAGCCAATATTATCTATTGTATTTACATAGTTAATAAAAACGAGTGTAAGGAAATAGATGACAACAAAATAAACCGACACAATGCCTAAAACGGTTTAAATATATGGTGTTAAATCTCCTTTATCTTATAGTATTTATAAGAAAGAGATCTCATGCCTGATTGTGAATGACGTCTTGCACACAAAGAAAGCTTATTCTGCATTTATTCTTTTCAAAAGAGTACAATCAGTTTTAAACATGTGATGTGTGAAACATTTGAGACTACACATCACATGTTTAAAACTGATTGTACTCTTTTCAAAAGAATAATTGCAGAATAAGCTTTCTTTGTGTGCAAGATGTCAAATGTTTCAAACTTCTTATTGTACTCTATTAAAAGAATAATATGAATGATCAGTAAGACGTATCAAGTGATGGTCAGGAGTGACAACGTTCTGTAATACGGACCGTTTAATGTTTTTCCGTACTTTCGTGCATTCGTATTTGACTCCACTATTTTGACTTGTGTAGAATTGAAAGCTAAGTGTATAACATAATAACATTAATCATAGGATACCTAAAGGAACCCTTCAAGTTTTTTCCATATAAAGTAGTGATGTCAGAGCCAAAATGGCTGCCAACGAGTTTGTGGTCCGAACCGTGATCACTCAAGCCTAACTGACAATCAACGAGGTGTAAGTTAAGGATGAGTTATCAGGGTTGGGACTGTGTCAGTGACTTCATCTATGGATGGACCACCTGTTCCAGCGTTCAATTAGATTGTTGTCTATTGATGGCCGTAAAGGACTATTGTTACCTGAAGACAACAATCTCAGCATGACAATGCACATCTACCGCACGTCGTGCAAGGCATGGACTCAGGACATTGTTGCAAGCTACCTGAGGCCTTACCCGAAGGATTTTGGAGTCTTTCGTCCAACACCAACCGATTGGGGTGTTACTGCTCGGTTTGGCTATTAAGATGGGCGGCCACATTGCTAACCCTATTTAGGCCCTAAACCTATGCGAATTCTGTTAGGGCCAATACTCAATGCGTATACTGTAAGAGTTACAAGTCTTTGTAATGCTTTCACCCAGTTTGTATTTAATCAGTGTCTAATACAAAGGTGTTTTATATTTCTCTTTTTCATTCCTCCCTGCACACGCATCGTTAAAATACGACGTCAGTTTCACCTCTGACAGACTGAAAACTTCGTGGCAGCCATTTTGGTTCTGATTCACTATTTGCTATCGCTGAAACTTGATGGGTTCCTTTACCCTAATAGGGTTTTTGCATGACATCACCCCTTTATTTTTATGGTTTTGATCTAGTGTAAGTATTGATTGTGAGCTCCTTATGAAGATATAATTGTAAATCGTTTCTTGAAGAGCCTAAAAAAATCGACACTTTGGTATATTTAATAATCACTTATCACAAAAAGCGATAGTCGTGTATATATATATATATGATTGAAGTCCTCTTTCCAGCAAAACAAAAACTATTAACTTCTCCGTTCCTATTTAATATATTTCGACCAAACTTGGCCAGATAGATAGGTATGGAAGGAATATTTATGTCAAATTTTATCAAATGCCGTGCAAGTGTAAACATAGGGACCCACACGTAAAATTGAAAACTGTTCACTTGTTGGTGTTGTTCTTGTGTGACACGGTTTCAGAAAAAACTACTGCACCCACCTAAAATATGAAACATGATCTAAGCCAGAAATTTCCCTGGACTTCATCCTCACAGAGGCCACTTTTTCGATTGGTCAAGTCATTCCGGAGTTACGGTCCCTGAACGACCATTTTGATGGTTTTACATTGTTTTAACCATTGTAATTAGTGAACAATGCCCCTTGGCAAACTCCAGATCCATTATTCGTGCATGCAACAATCGACTGCAGGCATAAACCTTTGCAGCGCGGCGCCATAGCCGTAAACAAGAACACAACTGTGATCTAAGGAGTTTGATTTTGTACGGCATATGTGATAGCACATATTGTTGTTGAAAATTTGCAAGCTAAAGCTCGAATGTTCAATGGACGGCAGTGGGGGAGGGGAGGGCCCGCCTCCCACTCCGCCCCCCAAAAAGAAAAAATGTAAGATTTTATTGCATGACCAGAAGAAGGGTAATTATAGTTTAGACTTATTTATGGTAATTTTTTTGGGTTTACATAACAGTATACAGTTTCTTTTAACGGCACCCTAGTTTTACTTGGCGGGACGAAAAAAAACACTAACAACCACCACCACAACCACAACAACCACCACAAAAAGCGCTGTTCTACACATATTTTGTGACGAGGCCCTGTGGTAGTCAGAATGATCACAATGTTTAGGAATTTTTATTGTTAGAAATAAATGTAACTTATGGCTATGGTCTTTGATGGGAATGCTATGCATGCAAACCGACTGAGAGCTGGTAATCGTGGCTGACCTGTACAGGAGATTGTTAAAAGTGTAAAACATTAACACCTCCAATCTCATTGCACGAAAGTGAAAAATAACTATGAACTATGAAGAGTATAGGACCGCGATCGTTTCTTCTAGTGGCTATCTAGCGAGCCTTACGTAAATTCGACATTGATAATTGTAGCATAATACACTAGAATACAATTTTTACGTTCGGAGCAGTCCCACTTACGTTTCATAATAAGTATTCACTAGTTTGTTAGTCCAGGTGGTCCAGAGTTACGTCGATTTGTCAATCGAGAACGACAGTATAGTCCCATTCCAGCCACTATAACGGCAGCCATGTTGATTTCAGAGATAACAAATACATGACGTCAGAGTCGGTGCATGCGCAGCGTAATTTATTTAGGAAAAGAGGTCTCGGGTGATGAGGAGTCATCATACCATGCCGACCTCGCTTGCTAGCGTATAGGATCTTGATTAGGTAAATCAAGCTCCAAAAAGGTAGTGATTACAAACAAAAACGTCAAGTGTGCCGTAAAAAAAAGGGGTTATATGATTGTAGTTTCATTTTACTTGTTAAAATGTATACGGATAAACTTTGGGGATTTTAATTGAAATAATCAAATGTACAGTTGAGAAAAAATTGATCTGTTTAAGTGCTGTTGTGCTTTACCAATCGTATATTTATGTAAAGCCCAACAGCACATAAACAGATTCAATTTTCTCAATTGTACATTTGATTATTGGCGGAGCGAGCGAAGCGTAGCCTATAACGGACACCAAATTGCAAAATGTTGGTTGGTTGGTCCGTTGGTCTGTTGGTTGCACATTTTTAGTCTGGGTGGAGCCCAAACAAAAGATCGGATTGGAATGAAATTTGGTACATCGCTTGATACCCCAAACAGTATTGCTGAGCCAAAATTTGACGAAAATCGAACAATTATTACGGGAGAAATAACAAATTTTCGAATTTATTTCTAACACTCACCATTGTAAATTTGGAATCGTGAATAGTTAAGGAATTGCGACGAAACATACACTGTGCTGCTGGTAATCAAGTGAACTTTAAAAAAAACGCCAAAATAAATCATCGTAGCTTCCTTACAGCTAACAATCTTTTTGACATAACTCAACGAAATAATAACATTTGATCATAACACTTTAACCACTAGAGGAAGACAAGCAAAGGGAAAAAAACAGAAGGATTCGTTAATGACTCACATTCGTTTCATGTAAAAAAGAACGCTTGCAGGAATTCAGCCAACATGGCAACCAAAGTGGCGCTGACGCTATCAACGGGAATCTCAAATTTGAAACATCAAATCGCCGCTGCAGGAGGAAACCGTTCATGTATTATACGACAGACACAGCAGACCACGTATTTACGACAACACAGAACAATAATTTGGCTTCGTATTGTAATTTCAAGATTTCTAGATTGCTATGGAAACTACACTCTCCATCCCATGTTGCCAGAATAAATAGGCCTAACATCGAACCCAATAGGCCTAATTTCTCTACTGTTGTCGCTTACGAAACTAAAACGGGCCTAACAATTAGGCTTAAAATTAGGATTTAGAATTATTTAAATTCTATCTTCACAGCCAAGCTAACACCGGCTGATCAACAAGTGTAATAATTCCAATTTAAAAAAAAATTAGCTTTGGCGTTGCAGTACGTGCCGGAGGTGTGCGCTCTAACATTGTCGTAGAAGGCAGCGTAGAGAGCCGCGGATGTTTCGAATCTTTTGATTGTTGTGAAGTACTATCGTTACTGGTGATTGTTTAGCTTGCAGTTAAATGCTTTATTGTTCTTATTTTAAATCTAGGAAAGATACTTCCCTACTACGTTCTTTGCCAGCTTAACCACGGCGACTAACGTTGCATTTTACAACAGCGGCGACGGCGTAAAGAGGCTGCAAAATAACGAAACAGATACTAAATATGGGTATAAACGAAAATATATTAAAATTAATATGAAACGTAGCCTAGATAAAATGTAAAAAACACCAGCAAGAAGCTTCAGCTCAAATGTAGCCGAATGAATATTGGTTTCAGCTTTTTAAGGACCATTAGCAAACATTGCAAAGCCATTATAATGAGAGGAAATACAAATTTAAAATAAAATTTTCTCCGCTCCGCCTACAATAGGCCCAAAGCCTGTTTCCTAGTTTCAATTAAAAATCACCAACTTGTATCCGTGCACATTTTAACAAGTAAAATGAAACTTCAATCATATAACCCCCTTGGTTGTTTTGTTTGTAATTAATTATATTTCCCATAAAGTGCCCGTTGCATTACATTGATTGTAAAACAGAAACAAGTGAACACGATAAGTTAGTTTAGCTTACGCCTATTTAGATAATTTTTTCACGTTTTTTATTCAAGAAGTGGTAATCCTTCACGGATTTTCTTTCTTATAAACAGTTTAGTAGATGATGAGAAAGTTTAGTATTTTAGATAAGTTACAAGTACAATACAACATTCGATTTAATTGCGAAACGGGCACAGTAAGTTAACCGAAGCCGCATTGTTTCTCGGCTAAGGAGGACAATTATTTTGGTAACAGATGGCGTCTTCCCAATGTTCACGAAAATAGCATTACAAATTATTACAATCTTTGGAGTTACAACCACCACGACTACACTTTTAGCATGAGGATGTGTTAGCGTGACGTAACCACCGTGAATTAAACATATATAAACGGGCGTGATAATACGGTGAATGACTTCACTCATGATTCTGGCATTGCCACTATTACGACTATTACCACTGTTGCCACTATTACAGCTTTGGCGATTTTGATTCAAAATTTTTTCATACAATGTTTGTTTACATTTTCAAGACTGCCTAACACATTTTAAGATGCTTTTTGGTTACATTTTAATTTTTCGTAAATACTTTATAAACTGTTTTAGTAGCACCAATGGACTAATCTTGATTCGAATTTCATATTCTAAATTCAAAATCTGTAAAAAAAATTGGCAGAGTTATGGCTTTGAGTTATCAATTGATTGGAAACGTTTAAGTAATACGTCTCAAAGCTATTTTCACCTTCTCCACCCCCTCATCAATCGTCATCAATTGACGAACAGACGTCTGTAATAGTACCTGCGCTCTTTAATTTATGTGAGGTGTCATGAATAACTGCCCAACCCAGAGGTGCTAGTCATGTTTATTGTGGGAACAGGAATGAACTCGGTACCTGAGGGTTGATAAAGGCAGGGTGCCCCAATGCAAGCTCATGAATGCCCCCCATCTTAGGGACAAACCTTTGTCCTATGTGTCAGTTGTGTAATATAAGTGCTGTAAGAACTTTGGGGAGTGCACCCACACCGGACAATTTCCTTCACCGTCCTGGGAAACCCTGACGTGGGAGCTGCATTGAAGATGTAATAAAACACATCCCGGTTATCCAATTACCATGGTGTTTTCGGCGATCACGTTGGCTGTGCCATGCGCATATTTCTCCAGTTGGAACCAAATATCTATTTCTCACAGGAACAAAGATAGGTTTTACATCTGGGGGTTGAGGGGGGGGGGGTCAAGGGCTCCCAAAGCAAGCTCATGAATTGGGCCCATCTTAAGAACAAACCGTCTTCCTATGTGTCAGTTGCGTAATCTCAGTGCAGTTGGACCTTTGGTGAGTGCACCGGATAACTTTCCTCATCGTGCAGGGAAGCCATCATGTTGGAGTGGTAGCTACATTGAAGATGTAATAAAGCGTCTCCCATTTATCCAATTAGCATGCCGTTTTCTGTGATCACGTCGGTTGGACCATTCGGATATTTGTCCAATTGGAACCAAGCGTATATTTTTCACAGAAACAAAGTTTAATTGTATATGTAGGGGGCAGAGTGCCCCAATGCAAGCTCATGGGGTTTCACCCATCTTAGGGACAAACCAAGGTCCTATGAGTCAGGTGCGTAATTCTAATGCTGTAGGGGCTTTTGGTGGGGTGCAAGGGACTTTTGAGTCACTCTGTATAGTAATGGCTCAGAGAACAAACTTTTTCAATCATTCGGAATTAGCCACCAACACATTAGTTTAAACACAACTTATTGGTTTAGTGACAAAAATGTAAGATTAGTAACACTCCCTAAATAATGTTTAAGTTCTAATTATATGCAATAGCATTCTCAAAATTTAAAACAAAAGAGACCAATTAATTGTGTAAAGTGAAGTCCGCCATTTTTGCATTTTAACAATAACAATTAAAATACAAAGAAAATTGGAAATTGGCCGACAGCGAAAATCATACACTAGAAATAACGTAGTTCAGTAAGCCACCTCTATGAACTTACGTTTCGTAGGAGTGGCATGACCCGGATTCGAACCAGCTACCCAGTTCGCCCCAGATCACTTGCTTAGCGCTTTATTTGGTATGGCCACGTCCTCCACTGGCATAAAGATAACTAACTGAACTATGGCCGAGCAGATTTCGGTAGAATGGAGTCCTGGTCACGGTTGGAGTCCTGGTCACGGTCACGGTTGTGACCTTAATAACGGATTCAGTGAGTTATCTTTATGCCAGTGGAAGACTTGGCCTTGCGATCAAGGCGCTATGCAAGTGATCTGGGGATGATCTGTGTAGCCGGTTCGCATCCGGGTCATGCCACCACGACAAAACGTAAGTGCATAAAGGTGGCTTACTAAACTACGTTATTTCTAGTGTAGGAAATTTCCAATTTTCCTTACAGCGATATTATTTACAGCGATTTATGTCTATTAATTAAAATACAAATCCTAAACTCGTACTTATTAACTGTAACAAATGAGTGTTTGTGAATGGTTGTTTCATCGAAGTCAATCATGTCAGCAAGTGTAACATAATGAGCAGTAGTGAGATAAGCGGGTTAGATGATTTAAGTGAAGCTGCTAGCATTTAAGTTAGAATCTCAAGGTCAAACTGGTAGAAAATGTATTGCTGAATAAGGAACGGTTATAGATCAATTTTAGATAACCTCCTTGAACTGCAGTTTTTTGTAATACAGCAGCTTCATAAAATACATTTTTTTTATGTAGAACTTCAAGTTCAGAAGTGCAAATTTATGAAACGCACTGTAGTTCTTTTACAACAAACTGCAGTTTCATTGATAAAGTGTAATTAAGAATTTATGTTTGTGTTCCATAAAAGTGCACTTTAGTACTGCAGTTTTTTTTTTGCCAAAACTGCAGTATTTTTTTTGTAAGGGTAATTAATGATAATGAAATTGACGTTTGCACAAAATAATGTATTTTCGCACGATCTCGGTGCAGAACTGTTGTTTAAATCCTATTTGTAGAATTTGATAAAAGTGATTCCGAGACAGGTAGGCTACCACTGCAGCTTAATGGTCTACAAAGACATTGAGAGAATTGGTATGTATGCACCCTCACAGTTCTTCGCTTTATAACTGAAGCTACCATCCACAATAACTTCAGTTAAAACACTACAATTTTATTAAAATGCATTTTAAATCTACAACTCCACTTGAATACTGTACTTGAACTCACAACTGCTATTACAATCTACAAGAATTGCAGGTGAAAACTATAATTATACGGAACTGCAGTTGTTGAAGACAGTGTTGCAGACCGTAGTTTGAATAAGAAACTGCAGTTTCAATCTACAAGAACTGCTTTTGAAATTATCAGGTAATTCTGTAAGTGCAATTTTAGTCTACAAAAAATGCAATTTGCCAAACAAGCTGACGTTATGTAGCAGAACTGTAGTTTAAAATTGTATTTTGTCATAGAAACTGCAGTTCTGTCATAAAACTGCAGTTCCAAGTTACAATAAATGCTCTTAAAATAGTAGTTTCCACAAAACCAGCAAATCTTTACTGAAGTTAAAATCAACTGTGAGATAACCTTATCCATTATTGTTCAGGAGCTGCACAAGTATTATTGATGCAAGCAGTCTTTTTAATTTTTTAAGAAATCTCATTAGTTTTAACTTAATCCCGCTATCGCTGATGTTTTGGAGCCTTACCATTGTTTTATGCTAACCGTACGACTGACGACTTCATCGTGTGACACATTTTTTCAAGGAAATACGTTCGTGATAACGTGGAATGTGCTATGTAAATGAAAAACGACTCAATACATCCATAAATTAGTTCTCCAGAAAACCCTGCAGTTGCTACTACTGTGAGTTTTCATTCTCTGTCCTGTGGTATCTTACCATTATTACTGGTGAATTTAATGAAAACAGTTTCATTGGCACATTGCTTAAATCTATTAAATATGCCAACTACCCTCAGACTATGTACTCACTTGTCTCTTCACGCCAGCAGCATTAAACCGTCGACTGTAGTCGCTCTCACCATCTGCTAAGGAAAATAATCGAATATTTGGTAACAAAATGGCGTCGAACTTGTTGTATTTTAATGCGAATATGCCAATGCCTGAAATACACAGCTTTCATTGCAGATACAAAGTTTGAATCAATTGCTATAATATTTATAGAGTTCATGTGAAGTTGACAAATGGCATGTACATTAAAGTAATCATTGCTGACAAGTGGATTGATAACATTTTCCAAATGGTTACTTTTGGCACTAAAATCGGCAAGTTGCTTGGTAGAGTAATTGAAATCTACTGTTTATTGTACAACTGTTATTTTTATAATGTTCCTGAATTGATGAGGGTAGATGCTAAGATAGATAAGATATAATTGATTACCATAACAATTAGTAACAGGAATTCGGTATGGGATGGTAATTATCCACTAACTACTGTCGTAAGAAGAATATTTTAAATTTACAAGACATTTATAATATAAAGAGAACCAGACGAAAACAATAATAGTACATGTATTACAATCGGTAATAAAAATCAAAAACTTCAAAAATACAGATTTTATCACGGTTAGAATGTTGTAGGCTAGTCATTTTACCAAATCAGATGAAAGGCTGTTCCGCCGCTTTACCACACGATCTGTAAAGAAATACCCTTTTTACCGCTGTTAGTGTCTCCTGTTTTTAACGAGTGCCCCTGATATATTTGTTACCGTGAATATAAAGAAGAGGCTGAGTCCAGTATCAACGAGCCCGTTACAGATAAAATAGGAAGACATAGGTCTGCTTGTAGATTACATAGTTCTAATGACTCAAAGCCAAGGTAATTTAAATACTGGCTTAATTCGAGAATGGGGCACAGATTTGTAATAAGTGCCCTAGTTTAAGTGCGAACATCACCCAACAAGAAACAATGTTTTGTAAGGTGACCAACAGTGGCGCGCATTGTGTAGATCGTGCAGCCG